>VCJN01001374.1:0-17704 GCA_006384855.1 Tetraselmis striata
GGGGTGCACGAGCAGGGGTCGTTGCCCCAAGTAAGGGTCGTGGAGGACACGCACGCGAAATCGATCATGCAATCGCACCCCCCCCCCTCCGCCAACGCCAAATATGACGGCCTCAGAGGTCAAGTCGCCGACTCCCGAGCGGTCCCGGTCGAGCACCGCCCCCGCTTCAATCACCCACATATTCTTCAAAGCGGTATGCATGCATGCGGTGCTTGTAGTTCGCGACGGGGCAGATCGATGTGCAGTTGATCCACAACAAAATCCGCGGCGTTCCGGTTCGAGCCATCCGTAGACCGAAGCCATAAGGGGTCAATACCACACGTGGGGCCAGGGCATGTGACAAGCGCGGAACCCTCGCGCGGGCGAAGGCCCAGCATGCGCGCAACGGCGGCCGAATAAGCAGCATGGGGCATCTTGCGGGCTGACTCGTGTTGATCCAACCGGAAAAGCGATGGGGAGCCCGGCCCGCACGCGCTGTACAAGCGCAGGGTATATATCAAGTCGCGAGGCCGCGGCACCCGTACGCTGGAAGCCAAGAGCGAGGACCACGAAGTCACGCAAGCGAATCGCAAGGCTGAGGTGGCGTTGGACAACCATGGTCGTGGTTTGATCATCGGAGGTAGCACCCGTACCCGTACTACTCGAGGGCGGAGCGGTAGTACCGCCTGGCCGCGGTTCTACTCGGTTGTAGGGAAGGAGTTGCCACTGACGGAGGAGGTGCCACTAATTCGCGGGGCGACGGTATCTTGAGACCTACAGAAGCGCATATGTAATAACGGTATTGGCAGAACTCGTGCCACCGATAAGCGATTGCTGGGCAGCAGAGGCGGCCTCCCTAGTACCAACTCGTCCATAGGGACTTGGCTGGGGAGTGGCCGTAAAAGATGATGTGGTGACGCGCAACCCTGCCTCCGCTAGTTCTCGTACCCGTACGGCCCGTAGTACCAGCTGATGGATCCGGTGCAGCGGTGGTCGTAGCATTACCGCCGACCGTAAGTAACTCGAAGATCTCGTGGGCGTGCCCGTATGCGGAGCGTGCGCGCCGCACATCTGCTTGCGGTAACGTGGTGAGGGCCCGTACAGTCTCGTATACGCGGCGCGTTTCACGCGCCCATGCATGGCAAAGCATTCGTAGCCACGGACGACACCTCGGCGCGAACCGCCGCGTACAAGGGGCCGAGGGCGGGCCCGTACTCCCGTACCAGCTTTGGTAGGACAACCGATTGCGGAATAAAACGCCGCGGGGGCCTCAGACTGCAATAAGGCCATCTTCAAACCGCCAAAATCCACGCGCATCCTCATCTGGACGATCGCAGCCTCCATGTGCGGTGTAGAGTGGTCGCAAGCGTCCAAACCAAGCAACGAAAATGCACCCGAAATGTTGGCGGCGCCCACGGCCTCCAAGAAAGGGTCCAGCTCCGACGGCGGCATCACGCGGCTGAGGAAGCCAGCAGCGGCATGGCCCCATGGTGGCAGCCGCATCCCGACGTGTCAAATAAGGAGGCGATGCGCTCCAATAGTGCGGCGTGGGCATCCCGGCGCCGCCCAACGCACTGGTCATCCCCCCGGGGTAATGACTTATAGGAGCACCCATGTACACGGCGCCATCCTGGACAGGGTCGTCCGCCGGGATACGAAACCCTCCCGGGGCCAACATCGCCCGCACTGCCCGCAACTCATCCACTGTCACCGGAGCGACGAACGTACCGCGTCTTACTGTCCTGTACCACCAGCTCGACTTTGAAAAGCTCAATACAATACTCGTAAAAAACACGCGGATCCGCCTAGGACGTGAGCCGAACGTGAGCCGCGGCCGTAGTCGCGCCGCAATCATCCGCGGAACTCTGGCAGAAAGTATCAGCGGCGGTATGAGACACAACCGCTTGCACCGGGCCCGCGATAGCGGGGCAGAAATATAGTGGGGGAAATACATCACCCTGGCGCTTACCCGTACGAGACTGTAGGGTGGCGCGATCATTACCGGGATCATCCGGCGCGTAGTAGTACATGTCGCTAGGGCGATCGTTCAACATCGGGGAAAGAGGGATCAAGCAATGTAGACGCGGGTGCTGAAGCAAGCCCCACAGTATGGCACTCCGGAATACCTCATTGAAGGCATATTCCGAATATCAAAGAGTAGTAGCCCTGTCCCGCCAGTACCACGCCCGCCGAAAAGCCGTAGCGCCACCCGCATGCTCATATACGCCGTCTCACAGCCAACTCCCGACTGAAAGCTGCGTTGTACCGGCTCCATGGCCTCCCGCGCATCCGCACCCACTTGTACGAGAGCGTGGGCGGAGGCCAGGCGCACCAGCACGGAGCCGACGCCAAGCGGGCATACTCGTAGCGGTTCGCCGGTCTTCGCCCGCTCCTTGCGCGCGACGGGATCGTCCTTGTGGAGCGCAACGACGGTGCCACTCGCCAAGAAAGCCGCAGTGCGCGAGTGGCACCGCCCCGCCATGCCGCGGTTCATCCACAGGCGCCTAGAAGGTACGTATAGGTTCCTGATATGCGCCCAACGCCACCAGTCCACGTGCCCAGCGGAAAGGCGCGGGGGGGGGGGGGGGGTGCAAGGCGCAGATCCCGCCTCTGGTCCTCCCCCCACCGCCGAACCTCATCCGCATTGCCACCCCACGATGGCGGCGCCCGCCGCAGGTCCGCCGGCGGCTCCTCGGGAGGGGAGTAGTCCGGGTTGGTGGGAGCAAGAGGCGCATGGAGGGCTTCCAAGACAGGGAGCGCCGCAGCGGCGTCGGACACCATACCGAGGTCGGCGGTGTCCATGGCGAGTGCGGCGCAGCTCCTGCACAGCGGTGAGTTTCGCCGCCCGGCGGCGACCATCTACCACTGCCGGCGGCACCCCCCTCCGCAACATCGGCGCCCCCCTCCGCAACCTCTGCAGAAGCCGCCCACGCCCTCGCAGACCGCCGGCGCTTCCGCCGGCGGTAACTCCGAGACACGCCCGCCGGCAGCTCCCCCGCCTCCATCTGGTAAATGTGTAACTCGCTGCCATCCCGTGACTCGCGCCACAATTGCTGCATCCCGCACACCGAGAAGCCGGCGCGCACATCATCCCCCGCCTCCCACAGCCGCACTCGCCGCTCCGCCAATTCCCGCACAGCTGCGGGGTTGCTGGATGGGTAGGGTCGCAAAAGTAGCCCTGCAAATACGCAGACAGCGCCTTCGGCCCCGTACGACCGGTCGTCGGTAGGAGGGAAGCGGTCAGCATAGGCCAACGTGCGATCTAGCAGGGGAAAGAGCACATATCGAGCCGCGGGACAGACGCCGACAGCCGTACCCCACAACGGCATACGGGGCATCATGCGGTAGACGTCGCGGGTAGCACACCACCGCTCGGTGGCGGCATCATGGGCGGCTGAGGCAATAGCTGGCGCGTGCTGGCGCTGCAGCGCCCGGACGCTAGCTGCCGATGCCGGGAGAGCAACACCGGCGGGGGGCGGAGCCGTGGGAGGGGGGGGGGCTCTGCAGAACTCGCAGGTGGCGGCGCGGGCCGCCGCTCCATGGAACACGTGTTGGCCCGAGGGCGGGCAGCCGGCTTGGGCGCACCGCACATACACAGAGGGGTCGAAATTCGCAGCGTAGGCGAGCGAGGTGCATGGCAGCTACCGCCGGGTCGTCAGACTCCATCCCGTGGTTCACGTGCGTGCACACGGGGGCGGCCGCTGGTAGGTGCGTCCGCAGCCGCCATCGCAACACCGGAACTGCTAGTCAACGGACCCGCCATGCGTCGACGACTGCACCCGCGCCATCGCACCGCCGCGCGCCCACCACCACCACCGCCCCCGCCAGAACCGCGACCCCCACGGCAGTCGCCCTAGTTGAGAGGCCTGAAGGGGCCGGAGGACGCCCCGCGCTGCTGAACCCCCACCGGCCACGCCACAGCCAGAAGCCGGGGGTCGGAGAGGAGGGGGGGGGGGGGGGGAGGGTGGGCCCCCTAAACCCCAAACCCTTAAACCCGCTATATCCGGCCGACAACTACTATTACTACTACTACTAATTCCCCTACCTCTTGGGTTGAGCGGATGAACCGCGTCCGAAATAGCATGGAATACGAGAGAATCGATACCGGTTACAATACGGTTTTATCACGGAGTTTAGGCGTCCTCCGTCCGTCCTCCGTCCTCCGTCCTACACCATACGCGGTTCGTGTATGAACCGTCATACGGTCGGTATTCGCTCGTTTCATTTCACGGTACATGTACGTGTACAGCAAAGTTCTGAATGGATGCGCGTGTATTTCCCCTACCTCTTGGGTTGAGCGGAGGAAAAGGAGAGCCGCGTCCGAAATCGCCTGGAATACGCGAGAATCGATACCGGTTGCAATACGGTTCTATCACGGATTTTTAGGCGTCCGTCCTCCGTCCGTCCTCCGTCCTCCGTCCGTCCTCCTGTGCTGCGTCTTCGCATATGAACCGTCATACGTTCGATCTGTGCTCGTTTGATTTCTAGGCACACCTCCGACGACGGTAAGATTCTGAATGGATGCGCGTGTATTCTAGCCCAGGCACGTCATATATTCGTCTAAAACGCCAAAATAACGCGGTACCGCAGCGCGTTTTTATTGGTGAATCAGCAAGCGAGACTATTCAGCGACTATTCCTTACCTGTACGGTAGTCCAAGTGTGGTGCTGTAAAAAGGGGTCGCCGCGGTGCGGGGGCAGTCCGCCGACCCGGGGCCCGGCGTCCGTCGACGGACGGGCGACGGTCGAGCGACGGCGTCCGGCGTCCGGTGCCGGTACAGGCGGCGGGCGTGGCGATTCGCGCCGTGCCCGCCCCGTAGACCTGACGACCGGCCCGACCTGCGCGGCCTCGTGCGGGATGCGGGCCGCCCGTGGGCGGCTTGTACTGTATTGCTGATCTTGCAGTGCTGCCTTTTTTTTTTTGGGGGTAATACCACTTTTAGCGGTGGGTTGTGTACCGGCCTGTTTGTAATGCACACCAGTGGTCGGCGGCCCGCTTTTACGCGGCTTGCAGATTTAATCTGTTTTACAAAATAAATAAATACGTCTCTTTTGAAAAATAAATTACTGACAAATCTATCTAACGCTAAAAGCATTATTACCCGGAAACAACAGTATTACAGGATCAACACTACTGTACAAGCCGGCTAAAAGCGGCCCGTATCCCGCACGGCCGCACCACGCTCAACCCAAGAGGTAGGGGCACCTCCACAAATCCCCGGCGCGAAGCGCCGCTTAGTCTAGCCAAGGCACGTCATATATCCGTCTGATACGCCAAATTAACGCGGTACCGCAGCGCGTTTTAACTGCTGAATCAGCAAGCGAGACGTGCCCTGTTTTATACAGCGACTGCCATACGGTAGTCGAAGTAGTCGCTATATGCTGTAAAATGATGCTGTAAAAAACCTTTCATAGTTGCTGTTAGTTATGTTGTTGTGCGCTTTTGTGAAATCCCTGATGTAATTACAGTACATGATGCTGTAAAAATGGGTCGCCGCGGTGCGGGGGCAGTCCGCCGACCCGGGGCCCGGCGTCCGTCGACGGACGGGTGACGGCGTCCGGCGTCCGGCGTCCGGCGTCCGGTGCCGGTATAGGTGGCGGGCATGGCGATTCGCGCCGTGCCCGCCCCGTAGACCTGACGACCGGCCCGACCTGCGCGGCCTCGTGCGGGATGCGGGCCGCCTGTAGGCGGCTTGTACTGTATTGCTGATCTTGTGGTGCTCCTTTTTTGGGGGGGTAATACCAGGGGTCACCTCTGGTAATACTGCTTTTAGCGGTGGGTTGGGTACTGGCCTTTTTGTAATGCACACCAGTAGTGAGCGGCCCGCTTTTAGGCGGCTTGTAGATTTAATCTGTTTTACAAATTAATACTTCTCTTAAATAAATAAATCGCCCTCGGGACAGGACTGGCACCAATGAAACCAGGCGGGGTCATTTCCCCTGGTTTCGCTAGGCTGCAAGGGTTTCATGACCCCTGTTGAAACCCTTGCAGCGTCTCTACGACGGCCGTTTAGGCAGCAATCCAGTTACGGAAAGCCCTGGGTAGGCGACGCTCAGTTAGAGGCATATTATACGGACATCGCATCATCGGATAATCCTGTCATCGGATAAATACTCGCACCGGAGAGTGCCACGTCGTAACTAATGACATGCCCCGCGCCGCTATCTGATGACAGACCCGCGTGTATACTATACACTGGGGCATTTCCAATCGAAATGCCCCCGTGTACAGTATACACGCGTCATCGGATAGCGGCCTCGGCCGGCCCGTTTTCAAAACATTTTCGCCTAGTCCATCCCCCTGCCCGGCACGCGCCGACTCCATGGCAGGCTCCACCGAGCGATCTCACAACGGACACCCAGGCGGGGCATATATACCCACATAGTGACTTCGCCCTCCCACCACTACGGAGGGTCATGGTGCCCCGTTGTTGTCCTCGTCGGTGTACGTTTCGTTTGTGTGTGGTGTGTCCATTATGTCCAGTGCGGCCCCGGCAACGGCCAGCATCCGAGGGAACGGGGTCGCGCTGCCCTGCTACTGCGCGTTGCCGTAGGACGGTGCGTGCAAGCCCTCCTCCTTCGTCTACGGCAAAGCTGGGACGCTCCATGGCTGTCCAGTCTGGATGGGTGGGAGGGACGGGCCGGGAGACACGAGACATGCATGTGTGTGGTAGAAAAGACTGTATTTGCGGGCGCGATGGCGGCGGCCGATATCTGATGACAGACCAACGAATTTGATGTTTGTCCGTATGAATCATGCATTAACGCTGTCTACGTGGCAGCCCACGGTGCGCGAACGGTACATGATGACAAGGATTATCTGATGACGCCATGTCCGTATGAGATGGCTCTTATAGTCCTCAAGCAAATTGCCGAAGCATTCTGCAAGTCTAATTGAAGGCCAGCACCCTGGTGGCTTACTTCTCTCGTGTCACACCGGCACGGTCTACCTGTACAATTTATTCCCGCTCGCCCGGCCTCGGGTGGTCTGGATTTTATTTTGCTGTACGGCGCTGACCGTTGCTTTGATGATGATATGATTTTGCGGTGAATTGACGATGCTTGCTGTGGTACGGGATTTGATATATATTGGCACTTTTTTTTAGTGATTTCCTGATATCGACTTCTGCTGCTAGCTCATGTAAGTATATGGGTACTGCTTTGATTGAATATGGGCTAATGTGTGAGATTTGCCGTTTGGTTCGAGTGGTGTTTTATTGCCGGACACTGCTGGCCTGGAGACTAGGGCATGGCGGTGATGCTGCGGTTTCTGGCATCTTTCATTTCCTGTATGTTAACGGATTGTAAGGCTGCATTTCAGTTTCGGCCGTGACCATAGTCGCAAATATTCGTACGGGTATCACAATGCTCGTAGGAACCGCAAATTCGGCATGTTCGGCATGGTTGCGGCCGGCACCGTGAAATGTGACATCCCAGTATCCGCCGTTATTTTCCTCGTCGCCCTCGCCCTCGTCCTCCTCATCCCCTTGGTCCTCGTTGCCGCCGTCCTCGTCCTCATCCTCATCCTCATCCTCCTGATCGCTGTCCTCGGTGCTTCGTTGTTACCCCGCACGGCGCGGTTAGCCAACCCACCTCCAGGCCTAACTTGCTCTTCGTTCTCCTCGTCCGCCCAGAAGTCGTCGTCATCCATGCCCGTAGCGCCTGGAAGCGGGGCTTGCGGCCGCGGCGGCGCGGGCGGGGGGAGGGGGGGGGGGGGGGGGGGGGGGGGACGTTGGTGGCCATCGCGAGCAGTCGCTTGGGAGTGTTGTAGCCTGATGAGGACCCAACACGGCACGGTGTGGGCGGGCGACTGGCAAATAAGCCAGGTCGGCGACGTTTGACCGCACCCCCTCATACCTGGGAGTTCAAACATTCAAAAGGGCCCAGCATCAGCACGCCCTTGCGCCCGGGCTGGTGCCGGGCCGAGCGGCAAGCAGGGCGCCGCCTGGCCCCTACGACCCTTTGCGGCCGGCCTGTATATTGCGCTGAACATGTATATTCTGCGTAAAGTATTACTTCGATTTACGGGTCAGTGAGCCATTTCTTAGGGCGGTCGTAAATATGTAGTTGCGATATTTGAGACCAGCGAGGCCAGCTGGAAATCCTCGAACCGCAAATCCGCCAACAGCTTACAGTTACGGCCTAATAATGCAACTCCGTGTGATAAGCGATTATACGACTACTACTACAGGTACAGGTACATGTATACTCGCGAGCCACCGTAAATTCGTACGATTATTTGCGGTTACGGCCCAAAATGAAATGCAGCCTTAGTTATTGTAAGTTGGTACGCACTGAGGCTACTTAGTTGTGTACTGTGTCACAGTAGTGCCGCCTTGATAGGCGGGCACAGCGGTGAAACTGCCATTTGGCTCGAGCCATCGGGGAGCGGCCGTACTCGGTAGTCGGTGGCTCGAGAGCTCGTAAGGCTTATATAATCAACATCAGGCACGCTGTGTCACAGTATTACATACACCTATCTGTAGTATCATCGCTGCGGCATGCCGCTCTGCTGGGCTGCTTGCTGTCACATCAAAACAGCCCCACCACACGGAAGATAGCACACGCCCGACGCACACGTCAGGCTTCGCAGTTGCACCTGATCTCTGAGGGCGAGGAATGTTTGTTTGAAGCCTCGGAAATTTTTCTCACACTCACGGCGGCCCTCCCTGAGCTGCCGAGAGTAATACAGGACGAGGTTGTACGAGGGCGGCGGCCGCGCAGCAGATATACCCTGTACACGTAAAAATGGCCGGTACCGCTTCTCCAATGATGGTTGCACGTGGGGCCGACCCATCCTCGCCGTCGGCGCAACTCGGCTCGCCGTCTTCCGTGCTGCCTAGCGTTAAGTATCGCACCAAGCAGGACTTCTCGGATATCAAGGAGATATACCGTGGACGGTGCGTTGGGTTTGTTGCTCTGTCCGCAGCAGGGTTTGGCGCGCCACATATTGCGCACGCACATGCAGCGATACCACCCCCCGCCTTCCCCAGGTTGCCATACGACTTCGCTTGCGTGGCGGCGCCACCCGTCCGCAGTCCTCCTGTGCCTGAACATTGAAGTTACATGATTACCACTTGCAGAGCTATCTCTCAAAGACAAACACACTAGCCGTGCCCCAGCTCTCCTGACCTATCGGTTTGTCGCGACTGGTCGGATGTGCTCGGTCGCTCGCCTGCGAAGTCGAGCCCGCCCGAACGCCCGTCACCAGCCACCGGCGTGCCCTTGTCCACCTTTGCAATCGACCAGCAAAAGCTCTGTCACCGGGCGCGTATCGCAGAGTCCCGATGTGCAGCAAAACAGCATCTGTCGATGCCTATGACTGACTGGCTCCCAACCTTGTGACACGGGACCCCCCCCCCCCCCCCCCCCCCCCCCTCTTGGCCGCACCTCAGGCACTCCATTGTCTGGACTTGTGTGTGCAAGCAGACCAGCGAGCCAGTTATCCTCAAGGCGTATGTCAAGGCGAATATGCAGCTCCGGCACTACCAGCAAGTAAAGCGCGAGATTGTGCTCATGCAGGAGATTCAGTGAGTTGCCCAACCTTTGTCGGCCACACTGTCTGGTGCAATCCGCTCCTGCCTCTGGTAGGGCGCAGAAGTGACGCATTGAATCTCTAAGTCGCGGCAATTATGCGCTGCAGATTCACAGGTGTCGTGATCTTCAAAGGTACGTTCGAGGACAGCGGGCACATCTTTATCGTTCAGGAGGACTGTAAGAAGGGCGACCTGTTCAAGAGGGTCCTCCGTGCTGGCGGCATCCTTCCGGAGAGGGTGGTCATTACTGACGTACGGACACTGGCCAGCACTCTTCTTGCTTAACGCATCGATGGATTCCAACGTCCTGACATGCAAGAGAGCTTACATCGCGCTGTGCCACGACCCCCCCCCCCCCCCCCCCCCCCCTTTTACGCCCCCGTTTCCCAGATCATTCTGCCAATGCTGGTCACGCTGGATCACCTGCACAAGAGGTCCATCATCCACAGGTATTTGCAACCCACCGCGTGCACTTTCCCCTGCATGATCAACAGTAATCATTCCCTGGAAACGCGATGCTGTCAGCACCTGTTGTGTGGTAGTTCTCATCCCGCTGCTGAACGTGCGCTGCTCCAGAGACATCAAGCCAGAAAACATCTTCTTCACTGGTTCGGGCGCCCTCAAGCTGGGAGACTTTGGCCTGTCAATCAATATGATCAGGGAGCGCCCAAAGTCGCGAGTCGGCACCTTGGACTACATGGCGCCCGAGGTTTGCCCTGATAATGGCCGACTACCTGCCATGGACGCTGCTCAATGCTGCCAGTGATTCTAAATTGATATGTTGTGCGCTGCCAGGTCATCTCCCTGCCGAATCACGAGCAGCGGATTGCGATGGAGACAAAGAATGGGACAAAGGATACGGTTTACTACGGGCCGGCTGTGGACATCTGGGCAGTTGGCGTGCTTGCATATGAGCTGCTGGCTGGCCGGCCCCCGTTTGAGGTAGAGGAGGAGCGCGAGACGGCGATGAGAATAATGTACCACACTGATATTGAGTTCCCGTGCTACGTCAGCCGCAATGCCCAGGAGTTCATCCTCACGGTACAGTGCCACAGCCCTCCGGTGCCCGCCCACTGCGTGCCACCTTTTGCCGAGGCTGTTGGCACTTATTCACGCCGATCTGCATGTTATGACAGGCGCTGAAAAAGGCGCCCGGGGATCGCCCTGGTGCAAGCGCACTGTGCGAGCATGCCTGGCTCAAGCCCCACCTCGCCAAGTTCATGAGCACGAGTGCACCCAAGGAGCTGCCGGCCAGGGCTGCCATCCCGGCCAGCCCCACCCCCTCTCCCAAAACCCCAGGCAAGAGTGCACTCATGCGCGGCCCCAGCGTGAAGCGTGTGGGCTTCTCCCCCGACGCGCTGACCGCCTCCATGAATAACGTGAGCATCTCCAGCGCAGCGGGCGGCAAGCCAGGGGATGGTGGCGTCAAGCTGCCGCCCATCGCTGTGAGTGCCCTCTTGCCTTGTGTGACCCGTCCCCTGAAGAGCTTCACTCAATGCAACCCACGCGAGCTGATGCGATTGTATTTGCCTGGCATGCGGAGAAGAAGCCTGCGGGTCGCCCGGCTGGAAAGACCGATCTGAAAAGGTGAGACAACCTCGGCAAGGTTTCCGGCGTGGATGGCTTGCGCAGCTCAAGGAAAGACTCGGGCGGTAAGAGAGTGTGGAATGGTGTGTGGATGGCGGTTGAGCGACGCTGTTTCCCTGCAGGACCAAGACGCTGTCGAGCGTGGACGCCTTCAAGGGGCTGCACGGACTCCTCAACAAGGAAAAGATGTTTTCGGGCGCTGGAGACACCTCGACCTTCGGCCTCAGCGCTGCCGATCTGGTGCCGCCGCCCGCTGTGTCCCCAGAGGAAGCGAAGGCGCTCCAGGGCATCACGAAGAACAAGACCTTGCCTCTCAGGAACAGGAACAAGACCATTGGAGCCAACATGCGGGACGATCGCAATGTGAGAAGCTGCTCACAGGCAGCGGGGCCGGGGGCGGGGAGGCCATGCACTGCTGCTCGCACGCTTGTGTGTGTGTGTGTGTGTGTGTGTGTGTGTGTGTGTGTGTGTGTGTGTGTGTGTGTGTGTGTGTGTGTGCGTATGAGGGGGGGGGGGGGGGGGGGGGCTCGCAAGCCATTGTGAAACGTCGTGGGACAGCCTGCTTGTAGCTTTCGTGGCATTGACGGCAGTCTTGTCTCACTGCGCTCCCCTAGGTTCTGCAAGCTCTGAACGAGCTAGAGAACGCTGGCGACGACACGGCCAACCCAAGCTCCGTGGCGGAAGCCATGCCTTCCACGATTGGTGGCCGCGTGGCCAACTACCTCAAGTCGCGCCTCGCCAGGCAGTAGGAGCCGCCTGGTACCAGCGCAATAAGCTGCCAGCCGCGACAGACATTGGGTTCATTCGCGGATTGGCGCGGGTGGCCGGAGGTCTGCTCATACCAGGCACGACGATGCCTTGCCTGTCAAATGATTAATATTGCCCTGTCCCGTGTGACGCATGCCCGCGTGCCTGCCTACATGCCTCTGCAAGCATCCCCCCCTGCTCGCCATCCCTTTCAAAGTGCTGCCGCCCTCCAACACACAAGTGACAGTTGGTCGCGCACGGCTTGTCGTGGCTGCCACGGATTGCCTGCCGGGTGATGAACACCCCTATTGATGCCGTCCCCATATACACGCATATATACACTCGCGCATGGCGGACCGCTAAACCGGGTGCAGCGGCGCAAATGCTTCTCTGCAATAACCAGGAGCTCAGCCAATGCCATCCCGCACCAAGCTCCGACTATAGATGAGGCAATGGGTGCATGGAGTCAAGTAGCTCTCAGCGGACCCGCTTGGCGACTCAGGGGCTCACTCATCATGGCAACAACGGCGGTGCAAGCGAAGGGGGGGAAGAGGGGGGAAAGGGGGGGGCGCTGGGCGGACAGGGACAGGGCAGGGCTCTAACGCCCTGCTGACAATGTATGGCCATCCTTGTAGACATGCGGCAAATAGTCCTCAACGCCGCCCTGCCACATGGGCCGGGAGTCTGCGAGTGTGCCTCGGCTAGAAGCTCACACGCTCGGATATATGGATCCGGCCTGAGGTTTGATGACACTACCTGGCTACACCACAGGGCCGCCGGGGAGTCTAGGTGGGGGCCAAGGTCGAGCTCTTGGCTGAGAAACAGCGCGGTAGGCAATCAGTCAAGCTCATCGATGGCAGGCGGCCGCCCTGATTCCGGCGGTGGCTATACGATGCGCCAAATGTACATGTAGTCGGCCACCACAAGGCGCTGCCCGGAGATGAATGCATACTTGCGCCCGTGATGCGCCATGGCCCCGCTGGCAGGCGCGCCTCTGTCCGGGCCGGCTGGGCGCTTTCAGCCTTGCGTCCCCGGATGTTTCCATCACATGCCTCACCACAGCTGCAAGGCAGTCAACGCGCAGCAGGAATAATGCACTTACACCTGCCTGCTGAGTAGGAGCAAGGAATCTAGCAGCGCTAACGCCATCTGAAAGGTCTTGTGAGACCCTCCATGTATATTGGCTTGCGCAGCGGAGGCCGGGCTGCTCTACTTTGAGGCACGCAGGCGGGCCAGGTGGTCGCGGGCGGCCTGCAGCTTGGAGGCCGCCGCCATGACCTCTGCCTCCACGTCAGGGTCCTGCGGCGACGCAATCCCCCGTCAGTGGCAGCAAACAGCGAGTTGTGCGTGTGCGCAGCGGGGCGGACGGGCGCGGGGGGGTGAGCGGGGTTCTCCTGCCTGGCTTGAGCCAGGTGAGCTATGCCTTGGGAGATCCAATGTAAGCGAGCTTTACCTATAGGCGGTTTCACCGTGTCGGCTATCGGGTGCGACGCCGTCTGAGATATTTAACATGTCATGGTAACATGTAAACGTTTTGCAACAGATAGCTACATATATAAACATATATGTATATGCACATATACATACATATATATACACACACATTCCCGGCGACTGATTGCGACCTGGTTGGCCTGGCAGTAGGCCCCAAGATATGCAACATCGGTGCTAGTCACCCTCTATGGTGTATATCAATTATCTGATACAATGGTCTTTTCCTTTTTTGCCTCTATGTGTGTGTGATGGGATGGGGGGGGGGGGGGGGGGCGTCTAAATGATATCTAGCCAAGCGAACAGGTGTTTCTCGTACATCCCTAAGTATAATTTATCATGCACAGCAGTCGTATCATCAAAGAATGTGCATTCATGGCTCTATACTGCATATTAGGTAATTTTTGCCGATGCACAGTGCTATTGCGCAGTGCTATTGCGAAAGAGTACGACGAGTGGATACGACCCCCCTCATCCGTGGGATCAGCCGACGTACTGGCGGGGGGGGGGGGGGGGGGGAGGGGGGAGACGGACGCCCTCCTGCAGTGCGAGGCACCCACCCCCGGCATCATCATCTCCTGCTCCTTGCAGTCCTCCAGCTCCAGCTCCAGGTTGCCCACCTTCTCCTCCGCCGCGTGCACCGCCGCCCGGTTGTCGGGCGCGGTGGGGGCGGGGCCGCAGCGGGAGCCTTCGCCCCCGCACCCGCACGCGCCACGCCTGCAGGCAGGCAGCACGGCATCGAGCGCAAGCGCGAATCAGCCGCCGTCCCCACAGAAGGCACTGCGCCCTCAGCACTGCCAGCAGATTGCCGCCGTCACGGCAACACTGGGCGGGACGGGCAGGTGGCCGCACCGGAGGCGGGACGCTCCGCAGGCTTCGGGGCCCGCGGCGGAGGCGGGAGCGGAGGGGGCGCCGCGTCGGGCTGCGGGACCCAGCCGTTGCTCGCGGGCGCATTCTGCGACCTGGGAGGCGGCGGCGCTTTGGCGGCCGGCTTGCCCTCTCCCGGGCTCCTGGGCGGGTCTCCGCGCCCGGCGCCGGCGGCTGCTCGGCCGCGCCCCCGTGCGCCGCGCCCTCCGCGGCCGCCGGCGGGCTTGCGGGCACCCGCGGGGCCCGCCTGCGGGGCGTCGGGCGGCACTGCGCCGCGCCGCTGCATCTCGTCCAGCACGAGCAGGTCCTTGCCGTAGATCTCCTTGGTGCGCGCGAGGAAGCGCTCCTTGATCTTGGCCAAGTCCTCCAGCTGCTGCCGGTGCTTGGCCTCCCGCGCGCGCATGAGGGCCTCGATGCTGCCCTCAAAGCTGGCCTCCTGCTCCGCCAGCCGCGCCTGCTCCCGCACCACCACCTTGTTCAGCATCTCGTTCATCACGTCGCGCGTCACCGCGTCATCCGCCGCCTCTGCCGGCACGCCCAGCCCGCCCATGCGCTGCCAGTCCGCCGGCGCGCCTGGCGCCAGCGGCCGCTGCAGCATGCCCACCACCGCCAGCCGGTCCTGGTGCGTCTCCGCGATGCGCTCCGCCGGGCCGGTGCCGCCGCCGCCGCCATCACTGTCCATGTCTGCCGCCAGCAGCGCCTTGAGCTCCGCCGCCTTCTCCGCGGTCGATAGCGCGCCTCCGCGCGCGCCGCTCGCAGCCGCCGCGCCCCGCCGCGCCCCCGCAGCGCCAGCGCCGGGAGGCAACTGGGCCGCGGCCAGCCCGCCGCCGCCCGCCGCGCCCCCTGCGCTGGAGGCAGAGTCCTCCCGGCCGCCCTCCGACTTGCCCTCCTCCGCCAGCAGCGTGTCCCCCGTGGCGGACTTCACCCGCGCGCTGCGGCGCCGCTTGAGCAGGCACAGCGCGAGCGCCAGCGCCGCCAGCAGCGCCAGCAGGGCGGCCGCCACCCCGAGGCCGATGAGCACCGGCAGCGTGGCGGAGCCCGCGGGGGGGGCCTCCTCGGGGGCGGGCGGTGGGGCGGGCGGCGACAGGCCGGTGGGGTCGTCCTGAACCTGCAGGCACGCACGACCCGGGCGGCGGCAAGCGGGATTGGGGGTTCAGCCACACCCAGCAAAGCAACAGCGCCGCTGTGAGTGAGTGAAGGGGGGATAGTGGGCATTGAGGGAATAATGATTCAGGGTTGTAAGCCCAGAGATCTTCATCCACTGGATGGGCACCTCAGCGCAGCCACAGAGCGGGCGGAGACTGAAATGGCGCCAAGGAGGATTTCAGCACATGTGTGTGTGCGTGTGTGTGTGTGGGTGTGGGTGTGTCTGTGTTGGAGGCCGGGCGGGGGGGGGGGGGAGGATTAGGGTGGCTTCATTGCGTTAGGGCTTAGGGTTTAGGGTATCATAACCTAGAGATGATGGGGGATTAGCGTGGCTTCATTGCGTTAGAGCTTAGGGTTTAGGGTATCATAACCCAGAGATCCTGCATCAAAAAGGCATTGCAATGAAGCCTCAGTGCAGGAATGGCATTGCTGTGTGTGTGTGTTGGGGGGGGGGGGGAGGGGGGGGTCCGTATTGTGTTCGGGTACCATGGTTCATATTGCATAACTAAAACCCTACATGAACTAATCACCTAAGGCAAGCCACACATTAAGCGGGTGATGGCTCTGGAGGTGTGTGTGTTGGGGGGGGGGGGGGGGGGTGTCACCCGCACGACGCGGAACGAGTCCTGCGGGGCGGCCGCCAGCTGGAAGCCGGCCCCCTGCAGGCGCGGGGCGAGGTCGCCCCCGCCGGTGGCGTCCGCGATGAGCTGCGTGCTGATGTCAAACGCCTGCGCCTGCGAGTAGGCCAGGATGCGCGCCGACACCTGGACCTGCTCGCCCTGCAGCAGCCGGCGCCGCCCGGTGGGGGAGGTGTTGACCACCTGGTGCGGGGGGGGGGGGGGGGGGGGGGGGTACTTTCAGGGCTGTCCTTGGCGCCATCGCGGGCGGGCGGGCGAGCGCCGGCGAGGGGCGGCCATCGCAGAGCAGAGGGATTCGGCTCGCCGTGGCGCAAGCGAGGGCTTTATGGTAACACGGGCCCATACAGCAGCAGGAAGCGGCAGGAGAAGGAAGGAATGAAGGAAGGGGGGGGGGGGGGGGATGAGGTGAGAGAGGGGGACGGGGAGGGGTGGAAGAGCAATAGTGGGATGGGGAGGGGAGGATGAGCGGATGACATGGGGAGGAGCATGAACAAGACAAGGAGAAAAGGATGACTAGGGGAGAAAGGAGAAGGAAGGGGAGGTGATGGAGGGGCAGAGGCCGGAAGAGACATGTGCAAGGACGGGCTGGGTAGCAAACGATGGGCACTAGGGGACATGGGAAAAGGGAGGGGGGGGGGGGGTGTGTGGGGGATTGCCACCCGTGGTTGTGCGTACCACGAGGATGAACATGCGGTTGGTGGGCACTGCCGCCAGGTCGGCCATGACAAACGTGAACGCCTCTTGGACGGCCAGGAAGCCCTCCACCGTGAGGCCCTGCCAGGGTGCCACAGGAGCGCGGGGTCAGCTCGCCACTCATCAACGCACCGGGCAGGTGGGGCGGGTTCTCTTTGCTGATGCGCCGCTGGGCTGCGTGCCGCCCCTGGGCGTGGGCTCACCTGCAGCTCCACCTCGATGTCCAGGTAGGCGGAGCACACGGGGCACGGCCCCCCGCAGTCGCGGCCCACCTCCCCAAAGTTCTGCACGCTGTCCATACAGTAAAACATGGGGAAGAGCGTGTCGGGGCCGGGGCGGCCGACCGGCGCCGGCGGCTGGCTGCCGGGCGGCGTGGGCGCAGGCGTCGGCGGCGCGGGAGGGGGCGGCGGCGGCGCGGGCGGCGGGGACGAGCCGACGACCTCGAGGCAGGAGCCGGCGCCATCTTCGGTGGAGCCTGGCGGGCACTCGCTGTAGCAGTCGCCCTTGTACAGGAGCGGGAGGCCGGGTAGGCAGGCGGTGCACTGCGCTGCCGCGGAGCAGCCGCTCGGGGCGCGGCAGGGCTCGCACGCCGTGCAGGCCGACGGGCAGAAGAAAGCCTCGGGGTTGTCCCACGCGGGGCCCGCGCCGTCCTCCCAGATAAAGGGCTGCGCGCGGCCGCATACCTCGCGCGCCGCGGGCCCCGCGCCCTCATACATCGGCCAGATGGCCACGCCGCCCTCTGCACACTCCAGGCGCCGGTGCGCGGAGTTGGACACCTCCTCGGGCGTCATCGGGTTCGACCACACCCGCAGCTCCTCCACCTGACCCTGCACCGGCATGCCGCCAACACCACACCTCAGGACATGCCAAGGGACACCCCCTTGAGCATGTGCGTCCCCGTGAACGCCATATGCCAGCGCCACTCTCAAAAGCCATCTGCAGCTCCAGTGCACAGCCGGCGACAACGTGTCTCATGGGGGCAGACAGGGAAAGAGAGGAAAAAGGGCCCCCCCGGGGGGGG
>VCJN01001375.1:0-14551 GCA_006384855.1 Tetraselmis striata
GATATTGACTGATTGGCGGTATTGGCGGCAGTCCGTCGCCTCAACTGCAGTGCTTATACAAATGACAGAGATACACACTGTGGTCACGGGCTGATCCTGCAGCTCTAGATCCTGCAGCTCCATGTCCTAATCTGCAAAGCCAGTAAACACGTAATCATGCATTGTGAATCTTGCATGAACGTGTCGCCATTGCGCTCCGACCCCTTTTTACGTGTCCCGCTTGTCATACATGCGCGCAGGTGCAAGCGCATGGACAACCGCCGGCGGAGATTGTGTGCGAGCTGTCGCTGGGGATGCAGTTTGACGGCGACGGGCTGCCCGCCATTGCGGCCATTTCGGGCATGTGCGGCGCCAGGCGGGAGCATTGCCTAGCAGCGGCCACATGTAGAAGCCTCCCCCCCCCTCCCCCCCACCCGCCTCCCACGGGGGGCTAGCTATGACAACGCTGGCGGTAAGCACAGTTTGGTTTTGCCAAGGATGGATGCATACCGGCGTGATGGGGCTCCCGCTCTTGCCGCCTCATCAACCTCGGCTCACAGAAGAAAATATGCAGTTTATCATTTATAACATGATTGAAATGCCATGAGTTCCACTCACATCAAATATGGCTGTGTCTGTATGGCCTGGACAAAGTCACCGGACAGCATACTCATATGTCCATTTGCGCGACTCCTATCTACACTGCCCATCCCGCATCTCTCTATATTTTCATCTCGGGATCTTATTCATTTTGTTGTATTATATGCTGTGTCGTACATATCTTTACAGCAAAACATACCAAAGCTAGCGAGTTGGGCAGTTGCTTGTTAGCGATCGAGCAGTGGCGGGTGTCGTAATAACAAGTGTGGCTTCCCGATCGCTGACATATTATTACACCGCCGGATGCTTGCAACGAACCTGTGCGGAAACCCACCGTAATGAAAGACTTCTATTATACAATGAAAACACCTATTGGACATCACTTTATGGCAGCACGAAAGTATATGAAACACATATTCTTATAGCTTTTATTTCGTCTGTCGCAGTCATGGTACCTATTCTGTGCGGTGCTGTGTATGCTACCTGAACACATGCATGCGCGACTGTGATTCAAACGACTCGTCTCTGCGGTCATCTGTGGATGAGTCATCGTCATCTTAAGTTGCTAAGAGATGACGCCATTAGTTTCTGCAACTCGCTCTTACTAGTAACTACGTTCTCAGTCCCAGAGCAGCAGCAAGGGGCACATCGGCTATACTTTGTCCCTCTGCCTGGGCTCTCTCCGTCACATACCACTGGGATTCATAACACCATTGCCACGCTACATGCAGATGCTGATTATCTCGCCGCAGTTTAGCACAATCATGTATGGAGTAGTGACTAGCGCGAGGCACGCAGCGGTGGCTTTGCGGCGTAGTGCAGCAGTGGGGCTGATTTCGGAGATTCTATCCGGTGATGGGATGATACTGTGCTTATTATTTAGAAAACGTATTTTAGCATGCATGCGGCGCAGGTGGCAACCATGATAGAAGCATCCATGCATGAATTTGAAAGCACTTACAATTCCACATACAAAACTATGTTATATGTAACATTCAGCAGCGCATAGGAGGAAACAGCGTGCTACTGTATCATCTTGCACTGACCTCGAGACATGTGTAGAAGCGTATTGGCGCTGCGAGGGTTTCACTGAGGCCAGTCATGTCCCGGAGGCGAAAAAAAACTACCTGCAGCACATTAGCGACCAGTACTCGTACTGGTACCGATGTACCAGGGGGGTACCCGTAGAACCACGGCATATGCGCGCGGATGTATCAAAAAGCACGGCATGCACAATATGGCACAGCACGGGCGCACGCGCACCGCCGAACGACCCTGCTCAGCATCGCTCCGTGGCTACGTCGCTACCCGTAATCTATGTACGGTACCAACGATGACAGCGATAATAGCACGTACAGTATTAAATCCTGATGATCCTAATCCTAATCCTGCTGGTAGGGACTAAATAATCGCCGGCAATGATATAAACAATAATGAGCCGTAATACATTTTCAACCAATGCTGACTTCTGCTCCTATGTAATCCTTATATACACTCGCGTATATCTACTGACCGGGAGTGACGGCATCGCGCGGGGTCGGACACGACGGTCGGACTGGACACGCGCAGCTGCCCCCGCTCCGACGAGCAACGTTTCGATGAGCGAGCGTTTCAACGTTTCGACGAGCGACGTTTCGACGAGCGCATATCAGCGCGCGCGGAATTGACGCGGGCGGACGAAAACCAAGTCGGCGCCGCGGAGGGCCAGGGCGGCGGGCGGGGGGGGGGGGGGGGGGGGGGGGGGAGCTATATAACCCGTCGAATTCAGGTTGCCACAAACCAGTCTAGCGCTGCCTGTCATCAGACATCCTGACTCGTATAGTCAATACCTGAACTACCCCTCTCAACGAACCAATAGCACTATGCTGTCGACGCTTGCTGAGGCAGCCGCTCTCGTGGCGTCCGTTTTCGCTCCCAGCCCGGACAATAACAACGCTGGGTCCGGAGACAACCATGGCCCGCAGGTCAATATCGGGAAGGTGGAAGTGAACGCGAAAGTCCTAGTGGTAATTGGCAGTACTGTCTTGATGGCTACGAGTGGGGCTGAGAAGATGATGAGTGCGGGTGCAGCGACAGCCAGCAAGGTGGCCAAGACGGCTGCGACCGCCGCCGCCGCTGCGCCCGCCGCGGTCGCCGGCGTAGCGGTGGTTGCGGCTGGAGCCTACTGCGCGCCCATAGCCGCCCACGCCTATAAGGCCAACACCAGGTCCGCCCTCGGCGACGACACCGTCCGTATGTGGCTGCGCCCCATCAACCAGACCGTCGTGTTCCGGGTGACGGGCGGCGGCGAGGCGCAGTACGCCATGCTCGACGGAAAGTTTCTCGAGGAGAGCAGCCTCGAGAAAAAGCTGGGAGCCTGGACGAACCTGCTCACGCCCCCGCCCGGCGATATCGCACCGGAGGACATGAGGCTGCATGCGAGGTACCAGCGCCTGCGAAAGTACGGCGATTGTTTGCGGTTGTGCCGGGTGGACGCGATGTGGCACGGAGGGTATTCGTTCTGCGTCATCCAGCTGGGAAGCAAGGTGGAATGCAAGGTTCACCCCGGCAAGGTGTCTGAAGCCACCATGGAGGAATGGCTTGAGTGAAAGCCGTGCGGGGTGTGAGGCTACTATATACTATTTCGAGGGCGAGGCTTTGCGTTGAGCCAAATGTGCATATACATAAGTCTTTTAAATTCTAGGGCACACAGGATTGTCTGTGTTCGGATATGTAAATTTAATTAATGACTTTTGATGTCGTTATCTTTTTGCCAAGACGCAAGCCAGCCCAAAGGTTCCAAAACCAGTCTGTGATAATCAGCATCGAACACTCTATGTCGCCATTTATTATTACTCACATATCCGCACGCAGCAACCGCATGCATGCACAACATACATGTGACATATCGTGCATGTGCGACTGGATACATGTGCCAAGGCTGGATGTATACCGGCGTGAGAGGGCTGCCACCTTCCCGCCTTCATCAACCTCAGCTCACACAAGAGAGTATGCAGACTGTAATTAAAACCGAAATGCTACGAGTATTGCTATGTGGAATTAAAACATAGCAAATGGCTGCGTCTGTATGGCCTGGACAAAGCCACCGGACCGATAATTAATCATATGTCCATCTGCGCGGCTTCTATCAATATTGCCCATCCCGCATCTTCTCTATAGTATCATCTTTGGATCTTATTCATCTCGTTATTTTTCATGTTATGTCACATAGATCCTTATTACAGCAAACCATGCCAAAGTTTGCGAGCTGGGCAGATGCTTGGTGGCCATCAAGCAGTGGCGGGTGTCGTAATTACAAGTGTGGCTTCCCGATCGGTGGGATGTCATTACTCTGGAAGCTTGCACTGAACCTGTGCAGAAACCCACCGGAATAAAACACCAGCCTGGAAGAATGATATACCGGAAAAGCATCATATATTATGGCAAGGCACGAAAGTACATGAAACAACTGTTCTTATAGCTTTTATTTCGTCTGTCGCAGTCATGGTACTATCCCGTGAGGTATTGTGTATACTACCTGAACACATGCGCGAATGTGATTCGACTGGCTCGTCTGCGGCCGTCTGCGGATGAGTCATCATCTCTAAGTCGCTACTAAGGGATGATGCCATTAGTTTCTGCAACTCGCGCTCACAAGTAACTACGTTCCCAGTCCCAGAGCAGCAGCAAGGGGCACATCAGCTCTACTTTGTCCCTTTGCTCGGGCTCTCACCGTCACACACCACTGGGATAACACTGTTGCCACGCTACATGCAGTTTAGCACAACCATGTATGGAGTAGTGACTAGCGCAGGGGACGCAGCGGTGGCTTTGCGGCGTAGTGCAGCACTGGGGCTGGTTTCGGAGCATTCTATCCAGTGACGAGATGATACTGTGCTTATTAGTAATTAAGCATGTACGTGGCGCAGGTGGCACCCATGATAGAAGCATGCATGCCTGAATTTGAAAGCACATATCATTCCACATACTAAATTCTGTTAAATGTAACATCCAGCAGCTTATACTAGGGAACACCGCGCTACTGATCTTGCACCTTGAGGCTATACATATAGGAGCGGCTACACATCGGCCATCATCATCACATCAGGATGAAGCATATGATTTGGTACTCGCATCGACAGCCCAGCAACAGCTAAGGAAAGCATGCGCGCATACTGTTGCTGGATTGCAGTGTCACAAGCAGCCATTCTGCAGTAACATGATGCAAAACTACTTGAGCTCAGACGGCAATATACACTCAACAGCCCCAAGCACTGAAACTTTTATTAAATTAATTTATATACAGCAGTGTTATCTTCTCCCCCTCCCACCCCCCCCCCCCCCCGCTCTTCAGTCACACGCACTACAACAGCGAGCGTGCGCGTCTGGATTGGTACGCGAGGAAGTGCGCGGTGGATGGCGGGGACTACTCAAGCCATTCCTCCATGGTGGCCTCAGCAACCTTGCCGGGGCGGATCTTATATTCCACTGTGCGTCCGAGCTGGATGACGCAGAACGAATACCCTCCGTGCCAAATCGCGTCCACCCGGCACAACCGCAAACAATCGCCGTACTTTCTCACGCGCTGGTACTTCGCATGCAGCCCCATGTCCTCCGGTGCGATATCGCCGGGCGGGGGCGTGGGCAGCGTCGTCCAGGCGCCAGCTTTTCTCGAGGCTGCCGTCTTCGAGAACCTTGCCGTCGAGCACGGCGTACTGCGCCTCGCCGCCGCCCGTCACTCGGAACACGACGGTCTTGTTGATGGGGCGCAGCCACATCCGGACGGTGTCGTCGGCGATGGCGGACCGGGTGTTGGCCTTGTAGGCATGGGCGGCTATGGGCGCGCAGTAGGCCGCTACGCCGGCGATCGCGACGGCGGGCGCAGCGGCGGCGGTCGTGGCGGCCGTGGCGGCTGTTGCAGCAATTGGGTTACGCGGAATATGCCTGAGGTCCAAGGATCGTGCGAAATATCTCCCCTGGGAAGCAGTAGCCGACCACGTCCAACAACCGCGCGAAAGGCAGGAAACTTTCGAAGCCAATAGGGAGCATCGTTATTATGCTGTAAACTTGTTGTGTTGGCGAGGGCTGTGAGTGCGGATGGCGGAACACTCGGCGAGGCAGAAGAGGGCGGGACTGGTAGATTGTGGGTTTGTCAACGGATAACTGCCTCTTATACAATAACCGGCTACGTAGCAGTATATATATGGGACTGGCAGCAACGTTCGGCTCGTTTGCTGTTACACTAGTTTTGCTGGCTGAGCACGTGGCGACTATATCGCCTGCCTGTAATCGTGTGCTCTTTGCATCCCCTGTGGTGTTTATATCTGATATCTCCCTGCCATCGTCTCGCCTCCCCTTGTCGAGCGCGTGCTGCCACGGCGTCGTCGCTATTTTCATCCCGCGGCCCGCCCGCTGCCTGACTGACATACTCGCTACGATATGCTTTTGTCATTCGTCACTACGGACTGGTACGAGCATTCACCGAGCTGTGAATACCGTATTCTGACAGATATGTTATTACAAACACAATCAAGCGCATTACCTCGGCGCGTTAATGCACATTACTCGTAGTAGCACAGCATCTGCTCGCGCATGCTGTAGCAAAAAGCCCGGCATGGAGTCGCTACATTATTGCACAGCACGCGCGCGCTCCCACCGCTGAACGACCCTCGTCAGCACTCGCTCCGTCGCTACCCTGTATGTTCTAAACTAGTTTACACCTGCCCACAAAAGTCCTGCTCCCGTTGTCAAGCATCAATTGTACATTGGCCCATTATGAGCCCTCACCTTCGTTTCCGGCCGCGCCCTTCCACGTGACTGTCATACGTGAACACGACATCATGCGTGGGGGGGGGGGGGGGGGGGTCTAAGTGGCGTTTGTTGGGCTCTCGTTGTAAATGCCATACGTGTGCGTGTCATTGTTCAAGGTTAGTAATGAATTTGATAACCCAATGTCACAAGGGCACGGATTTTTATATCGCACGTATATGCGTTCTATCTGTACGAATGCACGCCAAGAGATAGCTCTACCATCGTAGAGCACATTCACAAAGGCGCGCTCTCCCCACCGTCGGCATGCAAGCAGAGCAGTTCCCGCAAAACGGCCAATACTGCGATAAAGGCTTGCTCAAAAGCCAGCCCACCTACAGCTGCTGTCCGCATTCAATGCGCCCTTCCTAGAGCCGGGCTTCAGCCCATACTGCGCAGAGGTGCAGCCCCCGAGTCGGCGATTGGGTCCATATGGCCACCTGCTAGGGAATCGTCCATGGTATGTGGTAGGGCCGGCCATTAATTCGTTCCCATATTCTGCTGTTGGGCTGCGCCTAGCGGGCCCCTAAGCGGGGAAATTCCGCCCGCGCGGGGCGAGTACACCGCCTTTTTATCGGGATGCGGGTCGCGCGGTAAGCCACTGTACTAGGGTTTGTAGGAGAACCTAAAAATATTTGCATCGGGCGCCCCCCTACTCCCCTCGGTTACATTCCACCAAGGGGCCCGGTAGGGGTCGAACCTGCGCAGAGCGGAATCACGAGCGTAACAGGCAGGCCCACCCTCCGCCACCTATCACATCTCACGCCGTTGATGAATATTCTTAGTTATTACATCATAAAAATGCGCCATTGTACCACTCGGCGGTCGGCGGCGCCGGTGCTAACGTTGCGATTTGGACAGATACGTACATGTCAAGACTTTTCGAGGGGGAGTGTATGTGGTTTCTCTACCTATACGAGATAGCCCTGGCACGGCGCCCGTAGCGCGCGTGTTCGCGCGCACGATTGCGGGGGCCGGTCAGGGCCACCACCTGCCTTCACGGCGGACCGACCGGTCACTCTCCTTTGTTGTGGCACGCTCCATCGAGCGCACCACAGCAAAGTCACGGCAATTTTGCCGCGCATAGTGCCGGTCTTCCGCCATGGTATCATGTACGGTGAGCGAAGCCTTTCGCCCCCCCCCCCCCCCCCTGGGAGAAACCCGTTAGGGTTTGTGTGGTGAATGGACGCGCGCCGCTTGCGACGTGCTAACTACTACCCGCGAACGAGCTGCTGATTACTCGCCCAACGTGAGGAGAGGACGAAGCCGAAGCGCTTCCCCATTCAGTGGAACAAGGTCCAAGCCCTTCGACCAGTGTCGACCAACAGTAACCCATGGCTGCCCCTTCCCGTGTGGGCATGGCTCGATCCGTACCGGCCCCTACTCGGCGTAGGTGTCGCGATGCGCTCCGACTGGGGAGTAGGCCGACGCACGCCCGCCGTCCAGTACAGATTCGAGTCCAAAGTGACAATACACTGCCGATGGCCAAGCCAACCACAGCGTACGTATTCAAGGAATTGCCGTATTTTTTAGGCTTACAGACCCACGACTGCGAAAGCGTTACGAAATACGCCCGTTTTAAACCTAAAGGCCAAACCTGGAAAATGGAAAGGGGTTGCGTTGTTGTAAATGGTGTTTTTGGAACAAAGGTCTGGATGTCTAGATGTTATTAGAAGGTAATAACCAAATTCGGTTTTTAGATGTCTCAGAATATAACACGAATTTATCACGGACCAAATTATTAAAAATCGGCTATTCGCCCAATACGTACGCTGTGACGCCCAGTGGCACATGGCTACTCCCACGCCGCGGCACTCCTACTGTGCCGCGCACCGTGGGCCCTGACGCCGACGCGGAGAGGGCCAACAAAGCGACAGGGCGCTCTGCTCGCCCCCCTCGCGACACCCATCGCGCCAATTCACGTACTCCCGAATCCCCCTTTATGAGACATCGCGTCCGTCGTAATATCGGCAACTGGCAAGCCGCTGGTGCGATTCGCAGTGTTCTCAACAGGATCTCCAGAGGTGTACGCGTTCCTTTCTTGGACGGGCTTGCCCCGCCTTTTTCATTAGGGGTGTCAATGGGGGATGCTACTCCTGCCCAATTGGAGTTTATAGACGGTGAATTGGCTCGCTTCCTGGCCGTCCGGGCATGGGAGCGAGGCTACTGCGCAAAATGGGTGTCTCGGTCGTTCTTGGTTCCTAAGCCTGGAACAAACAAATGGAGGCTCATCATTGACCTTCGCCCCCGAACCGCTATTGCGAGACGCGCAATCTTTCGTTCTAGACGCTTTCGCATTTGCGTAATCTGGCGCGCCATGGGGACTCACTAAATGTTGCAGATGGACCTGCATGATGGGTTTTACGCGGTTGGAATCGCCCATGAGGACAAGGACTTTTTCACTGTCGATTACCGCGGCACTCTGTACCGACTGGCTGGCCTTCCCATGGACTGGTCTATGTCCCCCTATTACTTCTGCCAATTCACCAACGTCCTCATTAGGGCATTGCGTCGTAACCCGGTTGAAGCAGACGGCACACCTACTACCCGGCGCCGATTTGGTCTAGCTACGCATGTTACTTTACATGGACGATTTCATGTTTCTAGCTCAGACTCATGCCGAGTCCATCTGGCAACGTGACTACATCGAACTCCACCTCTCGAGGTTTGGTCTACTGCGCAACCCCAACAAGGGCGTGTGGGAGCCCGCCCAGAAGCTCGTGCACCTGAGGTTAGAAATTGACACATCGGGGTCGCCTACTCTTCGTGCGGATGCTGAGAAACTCGCTGGCATTGCTCGCGCGGCCAAACGCCTAATCCAACGAGCAAAACGCAATCGTCGGTGGCTGCCAGCTCGCGAGTTGGTTGCTCTCGCGGGCAAATGCCGGTTTCTCTACTTGGCCGTCGCCCCTGCCCGTTTCTACCTCCGTGAGCTGCATGATGTGCTCAAGACGCGCGACTCTTGGTCCGGCCGCGTCAAGCTCACCCGCCAGCTCGAACGCGATCTGCAATGGTGAGTGGGCGTGCCCACCCAACACAACGGCCGCCCCATTAACCGGCCCGTCGAAACCGGATACCTACACGTTGACAGTTCGTCGTACGGTTGGGGTGCCGTTCTGAACGAGCACCATGAAGCTCGGGGTTTTTGGTGCGACGATGGCCGCACTGCGCACATTACTCTGAAAGAGCTCAAAGCCGTCCGCTTGGCTATTGAGTCCTTCCTTCCCATGCTCCGCAACCGTCACATCCGCTTGCACGAGGATATCCAAGCGGTTGTGGTGTCCTCACCCACCTCACTTCTCGCTCTCCGCGCCTCATGGCTGAGGTACGCAAAACATGGTACCTCATGGACACGCGGCACTACCCTTTCCGTGCGCTACATCCTTTCTGCGGCGAATATCTGGGCTGACCGCCTTAATCGCGAGGTTGACTGCGACGACAGGCAGTTCAACCCTCGTCGATTCGCCTCGCTCGGTGCTAAATTGGGCGCCTGCACCATCGACCGCTTCGCGACGGCTGAAAACGCCCTCCTACCCCACTACAACGCCCGCTGGCGTGACCCGCGGTGCGAGGCCGTCGACGCCATGCGCCTCTCCGACGCTGAATGGCGTTGCGGACGTAACTGGTGTAACCCTCCATGGAACCTCATCGGCGAACTTGTCTCCAAACCGGAGTCCAGCGGTGCCCCAGTCATCGTCATTGTTCCCTACTGGCCTGACAAAGCTTGGTACCAACTCCTCTCGGAGATGTGCTCTGACCTAGCGCCTGCGCTCCTGGAAGCCGCGCCACGACCTCTTCATTCCTGGCCGTACTGGCGACCGCCTTCCCGTGGGTGCACCCCGCTGGCCTGTCGTCGCCTTCATCATTCCCACCCGTGACCCCCGCCCGTGGCTTGCTGCGCCCGGCATTTTCTAGTCGGCAAACCAGACGTTCCTTGTGAAATGTTCTAAACTAGTTTAAGTGGTTTCTCTACCTGTACGAGATAGCCCTGGCACGGCGCCCGTGGCGCGCGTGTGCGCGGGCACGATTGCGGGGGCCGGTCAGGGCCACCACCTGCCTTCACGGCGGACCGACCGGTCACTCTTTTTTGCTGTGGCACGCTCCATCGAGCGCACCACAGCCCGCCCAACCCCCCTGGCGGTGGATTTGTATGCCTGCAAATTCCTGATTTTCACAATCTGTAACCAGACCTGGAATTATTCCCCAAACCAGACGTTCCCTTGTGAAATCCGTGTACGTCTAGCATAGATAAAGGCGGTAATAAACACTAATCCTGTAATCCTGATACCGGGTTCGAGTCCTGGCCCATGTATTTTCGGCAATATCGTCCCGGCGTGTCCTGGGCGGTTTCCCCGGTTGATGCATTAGCCTTGCGGGGTTCGAATGAGGCAATGGTCTGCGGGCTATGCCAGACCTGCGACTGGAGTTGGCGCAAGAGGTCAAGTGCTTGGGCGGCTTCGGCGCATGTCCCGGCGAACTTTACTTTTATTGATCCTAATCCTAATCCTAATCCTAATCCTAATCCTAATCCAAATCCTAATCCTGCTGGGAGGTCGCGGGCCTGGTAATAAACACCAATACACCGTAAAGTAGTACTTTTCTACTGATGACTGGTCATATGGGTAATATAGACCAGAATATTGGACTGATTACACCGAGCTATTCTGTCACCAGGACTGGTAACGTTAAGATTCTAGTTTGAATGCTAGCTACCAGTACCTGTACTCGCAGTACACGTACCGCTTGGACTTCCCGATGTCTTGCGGCGCTAGCGACAGCATGCGACGGCCTTGCTACATGACGCACCCGCACCACGAGGGGAGTCCACCTTCTCCCTTTGCGCGAGCTGACCAGCTAGCGCAACGGCATCGCACCTCTCGTAGTTGTGCAACGTGTGAATACTTCTGCGAGTGGACGGTCTCGACGACTAGTCTTCCACCACGACACTTGCGCACGCTACTACGATAGCAGGCGGCAAGAAGGCGGCAGACCCTACGAAGGCAACGCCAGCCGACAGTTTGGCCGAAACGCCCGCGGGGCCGACAGAGACGACACGGGACACGACAACGCTTGCGTTACTGCAAGCGCTGGCGTTAACGGTGGACGCTTTATCGACCCGCTTGGACGAACAGGACAACAACAAGCACAAGGAGCAGCGCGACATTCCCTCTGACGACGACGAAGTCTGCGAGGGTGGCAAGGAGCAGGAGCACGACGCCCGGACAGCAGTTGCTACGGGGGGCGCGCGCGGCGCCACAGCCGTGTTCATCGACCCTCGGGATTGGGAAGACCTCTTCCCCCGTGCGTACGGTAAGACTGCCCCCCCCTTCGGGCGCCACACGCCCGAGCCTCTGGCGGCCACGTAACGACGAGGCCGACCGCTACCTCATTGAGGCCAACAAGACTGCGTCGCGCGACGAGTACCGCCACCTGCTGTGCTATGGCGTCTACCGCGCTATGGCGGCTAAGACAGCTCTGGCTACGCTTCGCGCGCTCGATACCCCCACTCAAGACCGCGTCGACGCCCCCGACCTACTCGACGCCGCGCATCGCACGCTTGAAGCAGTGGGCGACGCGGATGAGGCCATGCTCACCTACCTGCTTCGACGCTTCAATGCCAAGAAGGCCCTCACCCACGAGGAGCAACTCGCCGAGCGACTCATACTTCTACTCGTATGTATGCACACTGGCGTATGAATGTCAAGATTGTAGATGTATAAATGTATATTTACACAGGTCGCTATATGCCTCTCGTATGTTTACTCGCGTGTATAGCGCTATCGACTGACGGCATCGCGCGGGTGGGACACGACGGTTGGACGGTACTATCCGCGCGGCATCCCGCGCGCCTTATTTTCGACGAGCGAATCAGCGCGCGCAGAATTAACGCGGGCGGACGAAAACAAGGGCGCCTCGGCGGGCCAGCAGGGCGGCGGACGGCCGGGCCGGGGGGGGGGGGGGGGGGGGGGGGTAATATGACAGTACTATGCCACAAACCATTCTAACGCTGCCTGTCATCAGACATTCTGACTCGTATAGTCACTACCTGAAGCACCCCTCTCCAGGAACCAATAGCACTATGCTGTCGACGCTTGCTGGGGCAGCCGCTCTCGTGTGTCCGTTTTCGCTCCCCGCCCAGACAATAACGACGCGGGGTCTGGAGACAACCATGGCCCGCAGGTGAATATCGGGAAGGTGGAAGGGAACGCGGAACTCCAAGCACTTGGTGATTTACTCTGTCTTGATGGCTGCGAGTGGGGCCGAGAAGATGATGAGTGCGGGGGCAGCGACAGCCACCAAGATGGCCAAGACGGCTGCGACCGCCGCCACCTCTGCGCCCGTCGCCGCGGTCGCCGGCGTAGCGGTGGCCGCGGCTGGGGCCTACTGATGCGCGCACATAGCCGCCCATGCCTACAAGGCTAACACCCGGTCTGCCATCGCCGACGACACCGTCCGGATGGGCTGGTTGCGCCCCATCAACCAGACCGTCGTGTTCCGGGTGACGGGGGCGGCGAGGCGCAGTACGCCATGCTCGACGGCAAGGTTCTCGAAGAGAGCAGCCTCGAGGAAAAGCTGGGAGCCTGGACGACGCTGCTCACGCCCCCGCCCAGCGATATCGCACCGGAGGACATGGGGCTGCATGCGAGGTACCAGCGCCTGCGAAAGTACGGCGACTGTTTGCGGTTGTGCCGGGTGGACGCGATGTGGCACGGAGGGTATTCGTTCTGCGTCATCCAGCTGGGAAGCAAGGTGGAATGCAAGGTCCACCCCGGCAAGGTATCTGACGCCACCATGAAGGAATGGCTTGAGTGAAACCGCCGTGGGGGGTTAGGCTAATATATACCATCTCGAGGGCGAGGCTTTGCGTTGAGCCAAATGTGCATAAACATAAGTCTTTTAAATTCTAGGGCACACAGGATTGTCTGTGTTTGGATATGCAAATTCAATTAATGATAACATTTTTGATGTGTTTATCTTTTTGCCAAGATGCAAGCCAGCCCTAAGGTTCCGAAACCAGTCAGTGATAATCAGCATCGACCACACTATGTCACCGGTTATTGTTATTGACATATCCGCACGCAGCAACCGCATGCATGCACAACATACCTGTGACATATCGTGCATGTGCGTCAAAAGCATGGCCGCCCAGAGTCGTCACATGCATGGCGCTGAATACCAAGCAGCACCAGCCGGCATGTGGCAGCATATGGCAGTTATAGTATGAAAATTGCGGAATTATCAGCATCACCGCCGCCACGGTGCTGCCGCAAGCCAGTACCTTAATCATACCCTAGGAACGTTCTACTACAAATATCAGTTTCCTTTTGCTACGATCCATGGAACTGCACATCATCGGAGCGACTCATTTTTGCTGGGGCGCACCGATAAGTTGCTACTATGTGCGTGTTGGGCAGCAACGGCGGTAGGGCTTGCTTGGCTGCTAATCCATATTACTGCCGCTGGTCTGCTGTTGTGCATGGATGACAATGAAACGAATTTCTACTTGAACGCGATGTTGACGATTGGCGGTATTGACGGCAGGTCCGTCGCCTCAACTGCAGTGCTTATACAGATGACAGAGATACACACTGTGGTCACGGGCTGATCCTGCAGCTCTAGATCCTGCAGCTCCATGTCCTACAAATCTGCAAAGCCAGTAAACACGTAATCATGCATTGTGAATCTTGCATGAACGCTGTCGCCATGGCGCTCCGACCCATTTTAACGTGTCCCGCTTGTCATACATGCGCGCAGGTGCAAGCGCATGGACAACCGCCGGCGGAGATTGTGTGCGAGCTGTCGCTGGGGATGCAGTTTGACGGCGACGGGCTGCCCGCCATTGCGGCCATTTCGGGCATGTGCGGCGCCAGGCGGGAGCATTGCCTAGCAGCGGCCATGTAGAAGCCTCCCCCGCCTCCCCCCCACCCGCCTCCCACGGGGGCTAGCTATGACAACGCTGGCGGTAAGCACAGTTTGGTTGCCAAGGCTGGATGCATACCGGCGTGATGGGGCTGCCGCTCTTGCCGCCTCATCAACCTCAGCTCACAGGAGAAAATGCAGTTTATCATTTATAACATGATTGAAATGCCATGAGGTCCACTCACATCAAATATGGCTGTGTCTGTATGGCCTGACAAAGTCACCGGACAGCATACTCATATGTCCATTTGCGCAGCTCCTATCT
>VCJN01001376.1:0-11784 GCA_006384855.1 Tetraselmis striata
TCACGCGTTCATGGCCATCCCGCCGTTTGGTTGCCTATCACGCGCGTCGGCGTGTGCGTGATACCGACCCCGGTTTTGGTGCAGTTGCAGGCGACGCCCATCCACGCACCAGTGCAGCGTGATTCCCTAGTCAAAGGTCATTAAGTTTCGGTTTGAGCCACTCGTCATGCAGGTTTTATAAAGCCCTCTGAGATTCCAGGGTTTCATCTCATATACCCTACGTTCAGGTACCCTAGACTTGTGAAGTCTTGAGACTGCCGAAAAGGGACCCCAAACTTATGTGCAGGGGTGTGTTGGCCATATGTCATTCGGCCATATACGGCCGACGCGGCATGTTTGAATCACCCCAATGCTCCTACTGGCTGCATATGCCCATGACGCATCCACATGCGAGCCACGGGCTCGAAAGGGCTCACTGTCCCAAGACGCCTTATTGCGACCTCGTCGAGCGCGCTTGGTGCGGCGCACAGTGTTGGCCATATGTCATTCGGCCATATACGGCCGACGCGGCATGTTTGAATCACCCCAATGCTCCTACTGGCTGCATATGCCCATGACGCATCCACATGCGAGCCACGGGCTCGAAAGGGCTCACTGTCCCAAGACGCCTTATTGCGACCTCGTCGAGCGCGCTTGGTGCGGCGCACACCCCTCCACATAAGTCCGGGTTTTGCATTTTCGATCGCAAAGCGCATGCATGGGCGAGGATCACGCCGGCTGCATGTGCATACATGCTAACTACAGTGGGAATAGTTCGGGCGAACGCCTATTGTGCGCTTTATACCCACCCGCGCGACAACACGACCATTTGTGGGCGCCCTTTCAAAAACGCGAAATCATTGCATGGTGCGTTGGCGCCAGAAAGTTGTGGGTTGCGCCAACCGTCCAAACCTATGGAAATAGCGGCACTCGTCGCACCAAACTCGGTGGATACGGCCCTTGGCATAAGTTGCACACACCGTGCGTGTAGGCCACTGAAAGCATGTCGCTATAGGCACGACGATGACACCCCAACGACAAGTTGGCCACTATGGGGAGCAAGTTTTGGGGTGAAAATGCTGCTGTTTCTGTCGGCGAACGCACGTAGGAGAGGCGCTCGAATGGCCCCCCTCTGGCGTAGGGCAATGCTCTACCATGATAGCGCGTGGTGGAATGCCAGTTGCACCGTTTCGTGGGCGGGGTGGCGCGGTAGGGGCGTGGACTATAATTAATATGAAATTCCTTGAAAAATGTCTGTGGAAAAATGGCATTTTGGCTGGTAGAATGTGTGTATCGCTAGAGGCGGCACATGCCAAGTGTTGGTGATTCGTGGTCATCCACACACATAACGCTCTCGCACAGCCGAGTATGGGGCTTAGACACGCACTTGGCGCAAAAGCCACGCGCCCGACATGGGTGGGACACAAGAGCAGTGCGGGGGCAACTTGGATGATCATCTTTGGGGATTTTTTCCGGGGCCCCAGAAAAATCGAATTTTTGGATTTTAAAAGATTGATTTCGACGCAGATTTGAACGAGGAATCGCGTGGTATTTTTTAAAACAGTTTTTCCTGAGCAAACCCTGAGCAGTTATAGCGTTTTGAAAGCCAAGGGGGTGTTGCTGCGCGTGGCCGACACTGATGCCATGCCAGTATCGCAACGCGACATGTACTGGCCGCCGCCCACACGGCTGCACCCCAACCAAATGCACCCGAGCCCCTCGCCAATGTGTTTCCTCACGCGTTCATGGCCATCCCGCCGTTTGGTTGTCTATTCACGCGCGTCGGCGTGTGCGTGATACCGACCCCTGGTTTTGGTGCAGTTGCAGGCGACGCCCATCCACGCACCAAGTTGCAGCGTGACATCCCTAGTCAAAGGTCATTTAAGCTTCGGTTTGAGCCACTCGTCATGCAGGTTTTATCAAAACCCTCTGAGATTCCAGGGTTTCATCTCATATACCCTACGTTCAGGTACCCCTAGACTTGCTGAAGTCTTGAGACTGCCGAAAGGGACCCCAAACTTATGTGCAGGGGTGTGTTGGCCATATGTCATTCGGCCATATACGGCCGACGCGGCATGTTTGAATCACCCCAATGCTCCTACTGGCTGCATATGCCCTGACGCATCCACATGCGAGCCACGGGCTCGAAAGGGCTCACTGTCCCAAGACGCCTTATTCGACCTCGTCGGAGCGCGCTTGGTGCGGCGCACACCCCTCACATAAGTCCGGGTTTTTTGCATTTTCGATCGCAAAGCGCATGCATGGGCGAGGATTCACGCCGGCTGCATGTGCATACATGCTAACTACAGTGGGAATAGTTCGGGCGAACGCCTATTGTGCGCTTTATACCCACCCGCGCGACAACACGACCATTTGTGGGCGCCCTTTCAAAAACGCGAAATCATTGCATGGTGCGTTGGCGCCAGAAAGTTGTGGGTTGCGCCAACCGTCCAAACCTATGGAAATAGCGGCACTCGTCGCACCAAACTCGGGTGGATACGGGCCCTTGGCATAAGTTGCACACACCGTGCGTGTAGGCCACTGAAAGCATGTCGCTATAGGCACGACGTGACACCCCAACGTCAAGTTGGCCACTGTGGGGAGCAGTTTTGGGGTGAAAATGCTGCTGTTTCTGTGGCGAACGCACGTAGGAGAGGGCGCTCGATGGCCCCCTTGGCGTAGGGCAATGCTCTACCATGGGGGCGCGTGGTGGAATGCCAGTTTGCAACCCTTTCGTGGGCGGGGTGCGCGGTAGGGGCGTGGATTTTGATTAATATGAAATTCCTTGAAAAATGCTGTGGAAAATGGCATTTTGGCTGGTAGATGTGTGTATCGCTAGGAGGTGGCACATGCCAAGTGTTGGTGGTCCGTGGTCATCCACATACATAACGCTCTCGCGCAACTGAGTATGGGGCTTAGACACGCACTTGGCGCAAAGCCACGGCGCCCGATATGGGTGGGCACATGAGGCAGTGAGGGGCAACTTGGATGATCATCTTTGGGGATTTTTCCGGAGACCCAAAAAATCGATTTTGTGGTTATGAAAGAGTGTTCCCGACGCAGAATTGAACGAGGAATCGCGTGATATTTTTAAAAAGTTTTTCTGAGCAAACCCTGAGAAGTTATAGCGTTTTGAAGCCAAGGGGGTGTTGCTGCGCGTGGCCGACACTGATGCCATGCCAGTATCGCAACGCGACATGCACTGGCCGCCGCCCACACGGCTGCACCCCAACCAAATGCACCCGAGCCCCTCGCCAATGTGTTTCCTCACGCGTTCATGGCCATCCCGCCGTTTGGTTGTCTATTCACGCGCGTCGGCGTGTGCGTGATACCGACCCCGGTTTTGGTGCAGTTGCAGGCGACGCCCATCCACGCACCAGGTGCAGCGTGATTCCCTAGTCAAAGGTCATTAAGTTTCGGTTTGAGCCACTCGTCATGCAGGTTTAATAAAGCCCTCTGAGATTCCAGGGTTTCATCTCATATACCCTACGTTCAGGTACCCTAGACTTGTGAAGTCTTGAGACTGCCGAAAAGGGACCTCCAAAGCTTATGTTGCAGGGGTGTGTTGGCCATATGTCATTCGGCCATATACGGCCGACGCGGCATGTTTGAATCACCCCAATTGCTCCTACTGGCTGCATATGCCCATGATGCATCCACATGCGAGCCACGGGCTCGAAAGGGCTCACTGTCCCAAGACGCCTTATTGCGACCTCGTCGAGCGCGCTTGGTGCGGCGCACACCCTCCACATAAGTCCGGGTTTTGCATTTTCGATCGCAAAGCGCATGCATGGGCGAGGATCACGCCGGCTGCATGTGCATACATGCTAACTACAGTGGGAATAGTTCGGGCGAACGCCTATTGTGCGCTTTAATACCCACCCGCGCGACAACACGACCATTTGTGGGGCGCCCTTTCAAAAACGCGAAATCATTGCATGGTGCGTTGGCGCCAGAAAGTTGTGGGTTGCGCCAACCGTCCAAACCTATGGAAATAGCGGCACTCGTCGCACCAAACTCGGTGGATACGGCCCTTGGCATAAGTTGCACACACCGTGCGTGTAGGCCACTGAAAGCATGTCGCTATAGGCACGACGTGACACCCCAACGTCAAGTTGGCCACTGTGGGGAGCAGTTTTGGGGTGAAAATGCTGCTGTTTCTGTGGCGAACGCACGTAGGAGAGGCGCTCGATGGCCCCCTTGGCGTAGGGCAATGCTCTACCATGGGGGCGCGTGGTGGAATGCCAGTTGCACCCTTTCGTGGGCGGGGTGGCGCGGTAGGGGCGTGGATTTTGATTAATATGAAATTCCTTGAAAAATGCTGTGGAAAATGGCATTTTGGCTGGTAGATGTGTGTATCGCTAGGAGGTGGCACATGCCAAGTGTTGGTGGTCCGTGGTCATCCACATACATAACGCTCTCGCGCAACTGAGTATGGGGCTTAGACACGCACTTGGCGCAAAGCCACGCGCCCGATATGGGTGGGCACATGAGGCAGTGAGGGGCAACTTGGATGATCATCTTTGGGGATTTTTTCCGGAGACCCAAAAAATCGATTTTGTGGTTATGAAAGAGTGTTCCCGACGCAGAATTGAACGAGGAATCGCGTGATATTTTTAAAAAGTTTTTCTGAGCAAACCCTGAGAAGTTATAGCGTTTTGAAGCCAAGGGGGTGTTGCTGCGCGTGGCCGACACTGATGCCATGCCAGTATCGCAACGCGACATGCACTGGCCGCCGCCCACACGGCTGCACCCCAACCAAATGCACCCGAGCCCCTCGCCAATGTGTTTCCTCACGCGTTCATGGCCATCCCGCCGTTTGGTTGTCTATTCACGCGCGTCGGCGTGTGCGTGATACCGACCCCGGTTTTGGTGCAGTTGCAGGCGACGCCCATCCACGCACCAGGTGCAGCGTGATTCCCTAGTCAAAGGTCATTAAGTTTCGGTTTGAGCCACTCGTCATGCAGGTTTAATAAAGCCCTCTGAGATTCCAGGGTTTCATCTCATATACCCTACGTTCAGGTACCCTAGACTTGTGAAGTCTTGAGACTGCCGAAAAGGGACCCCAAACTTATGTGCAGGGGTGTGTTGGCCATATGTCATTCGGCCATATACGGCCGACGCGGCATGTTTGAATCACCCCAATGCTCCTACTGGCTGCATATGCCCATGATGCATCCACATGCGAGCCACGGGCTCGAAAGGGCTCACTGTCCCAAGACGCCTTATTGCGACCTCGTCGAGCGCGCTTGGTGCGGCGCACACCCCTCCACATAAGTCCGGGTTTTGCATTTTCGATCGCAAAGCGCATGCATGGGCGAGGATCACGCCGGCTGCATGTGCATACATGCTAACTACAGTGGGAATAGTTCGGGCGAACGCCTATTGTGCGCTTTATACCCACCCGCGCGACAACACGACCATTTGTGGGCGCCCTTTCAAAAACGCGAAATCATTGCATGGTGCGTTGGCGCCAGAAAGTTGTGGGTTGCGCCAACCGTCCAAACCTATGGAAATAGCGGCACTCGTCGCACCAAACTCGGTGGATACGGCCCTTGGCATAAGTTGCACACACCGTGCGTGTAGGCCACTGAAAGCATGTCGCTATAGGCACGACGTGACACCCCAACGTCAAGTTGGCCACTGTGGGGAGCAGTTTTGGGGTGAAAATGCTGCTGTTTCTGTGGCGAACGCACGTAGGAGAGGCGCTCGATGGCCCCCTTGGCGTAGGGCAATGCTCTACCATGGGGGCGCGTGGTGGAATGCCAGTTGCACCCTTTCGTGGGCGGGGTGGCGCGGTAGGGGCGTGGATTTTGATTAATATGAAATTCCTTGAAAAATGCTGTGGAAAATGGCATTTTGGCTGGTAGATGTGTGTATCGCTAGGAGGTGGCACATGCCAAGTGTTGGTGGTCCGTGGTCATCCACATACATAACGCTCTCGCGCAACTGAGTATGGGGCTTAGACACGCACTTGGCGCAAAGCCACGCGCCCGATATGGGTGGGCACATGAGGCAGTGAGGGGCAACTTGGATGATCATCTTTGGGGATTTTTTCCGGAGACCCAAAAAATCGATTTTGTGGTTATGAAAGAGTGTTCCCGACGCAGAATTGAACGAGGAATCGCGTGATATTTTTAAAAAGTTTTTCTGAGCAAACCCTGAGAAGTTATAGCGTTTTGAAGCCAAGGGGGTGTTGCTGCGCGTGGCCGACACTGATGCCATGCCAGTATCGCAACGCGACATGCACTGGCCGCCGCCCACACGGCTGCACCCCAACCAAATGCACCCGAGCCCCTCGCCAATGTGTTTCCTCACGCGTTCATGGCCATCCCGCCGTTTGGTTGTCTATTCACGCGCGTCGGCGTGTGCGTGATACCGACCCCGGTTTTGGTGCAGTTGCAGGCGACGCCCATCCACGCACCAGGTGCAGCGTGATTCCCTAGTCAAAGGTCATTAAGTTTCGGTTTGAGCCACTCGTCATGCAGGTTTAATAAAGCCCTCTGAGATTCCAGGGTTTCATCTCATATACCCTACGTTCAGGTACCCTAGACTTGTGAAGTCTTGAGACTGCCGAAAAGGGACCCCAAACTTATGTGCAGGGGTGTGTTGGCCATATGTCATTCGGCCATATACGGCCGACGCGGCATGTTTGAATCACCCCAATGCTCCTACTGGCTGCATATGCCCATGATGCATCCACATGCGAGCCACGGGCTCGAAAGGGCTCACTGTCCCAAGACGCCTTATTGCGACCTCGTCGAGCGCGCTTGGTGCGGCGCACAGTGTTGGCCATATGTCATTCGGCCATATACGGCCGACGCGGCATGTTTGAATCACCCCAATGCTCCTACTGGCTGCATATGCCCATGATGCATCCACATGCGAGCCACGGGCTCGAAAGGGCTCACTGTCCCAAGACGCCTTATTGCGACCTCGTCGAGCGCGCTTGGTGCGGCGCACACCCCTCCACATAAGTCCGGGTTTTGCATTTTCGATCGCAAAGCGCATGCATGGGCGAGGATCACGCCGGCTGCATGTGCATACATGCTAACTACAGTGGGAATAGTTCGGGCGAACGCCTATTGTGCGCTTTATACCCACCCGCGCGACAACACGACCATTTGTGGGCGCCCTTTCAAAAACGCGAAATCATTGCATGGTGCGTTGGCGCCAGAAAGTTGTGGGTTGCGCCAACCGTCCAAACCTATGGAAATAGCGGCACTCGTCGCACCAAACTCGGTGGATACGGCCCTTGGCATAAGTTGCACACACCGTGCGTGTAGGCCACTGAAAGCATGTCGCTATAGGCACGACGTGACACCCCAACGTCAAGTTGGCCACTGTGGGGAGCAGTTTTGGGGTGAAAATGCTGCTGTTTCTGTGGCGAACGCACGTAGGAGAGGCGCTCGATGGCCCCCTTGGCGTAGGGCAATGCTCTACCATGGGGGCGCGTGGTGGAATGCCAGTTGCACCCTTTCGTGGGCGGGGTGGCGCGGTAGGGGCGTGGATTTTGATTAATATGAAATTCCTTGAAAAATGCTGTGGAAAATGGCATTTTGGCTGGTAGATGTGTGTATCGCTAGGAGGTGGCACATGCCAAGTGTTGGTGGTCCGTGGTCATCCACATACATAACGCTCTCGCGCAACTGAGTATGGGGCTTAGACACGCACTTGGCGCAAAGCCACGCGCCCGATATGGGTGGGCACATGAGGCAGTGAGGGGCAACTTGGATGATCATCTTTGGGGATTTTTTCCGGAGACCCAAAAAATCGATTTTGTGGTTATGAAAGAGTGTTCCCGACGCAGAATTGAACGAGGAATCGCGTGATATTTTTAAAAAGTTTTTCTGAGCAAACCCTGAGAAGTTATAGCGTTTTGAAGCCAAGGGGGTGTTGCTGCGCGTGGCCGACACTGATGCCATGCCAGTATCGCAACGCGACATGCACTGGCCGCCGCCCACACGGCTGCACCCCAACCAAATGCACCCGAGCCCCTCGCCAATGTGTTTCCTCACGCGTTCATGGCCATCCCGCCGTTTGGTTGTCTATTCACGCGCGTCGGCGTGTGCGTGATACCGACCCCGGTTTTGGTGCAGTTGCAGGCGACGCCCATCCACGCACCAGGTGCAGCGTGATTCCCTAGTCAAAGGTCATTAAGTTTCGGTTTGAGCCACTCGTCATGCAGGTTTAATAAAGCCCTCTGAGATTCCAGGGTTTCATCTCATATACCCTACGTTCAGGTACCCTAGACTTGTGAAGTCTTGAGACTGCCGAAAAGGGACCCCAAACTTATGTGCAGGGGTGTGTTGGCCATATGTCATTCGGCCATATACGGCCGACGCGGCATGTTTGAATCACCCCAATGCTCCTACTGGCTGCATATGCCCATGATGCATCCACATGCGAGCCACGGGCTCGAAAGGGCTCACTGTCCCAAGACGCCTTATTGCGACCTCGTCGAGCGCGCTTGGTGCGGCGCACACCCCTCCACATAAGTCCGGGTTTTGCATTTTCGATCGCAAAGCGCATGCATGGGCGAGGATCACGCCGGCTGCATGTGCATACATGCTAACTACAGTGGGAATAGTTCGGGCGAACGCCTATTGTGCGCTTTATACCCACCCGCGCGACAACACGACCATTTGTGGGCGCCCTTTCAAAAACGCGAAATCATTGCATGGTGCGTTGGCGCCAGAAAGTTGTGGGTTGCGCCAACCGTCCAAACCTATGGAAATAGCGGCACTCGTCGCACCAAACTCGGTGGATACGGCCCTTGGCATAAGTTGCACACACCGTGCGTGTAGGCCACTGAAAGCATGTCGCTATAGGCACGACGTGACACCCCAACGTCAAGTTGGCCACTGTGGGGAGCAGTTTTGGGGTGAAAATGCTGCTGTTTCTGTGGCGAACGCACGTAGGAGAGGCGCTCGATGGCCCCCTTGGCGTAGGGCAATGCTCTACCATGGGGGCGCGTGGTGGAATGCCAGTTGCACCCTTTCGTGGGCGGGGTGGCGCGGTAGGGGCGTGGATTTTGATTAATATGAAATTCCTTGAAAAATGCTGTGGAAAATGGCATTTTGGCTGGTAGATGTGTGTATCGCTAGGAGGTGGCACATGCCAAGTGTTGGTGGTCCGTGGTCATCCACATACATAACGCTCTCGCGCAACTGAGTATGGGGCTTAGACACGCACTTGGCGCAAAGCCACGCGCCCGATATGGGTGGGCACATGAGGCAGTGAGGGGCAACTTGGATGATCATCTTTGGGGATTTTTTCCGGAGACCCAAAAAATCGATTTTGTGGTTATGAAAGAGTGTTCCCGACGCAGAATTGAACGAGGAATCGCGTGATATTTTTAAAAAGTTTTTCTGAGCAAACCCTGAGAAGTTATAGCGTTTTGAAGCCAAGGGGGTGTTGCTGCGCGTGGCCGACACTGATGCCATGCCAGTATCGCAACGCGACATGCACTGGCCGCCGCCCACACGGCTGCACCCCAACCAAATGCACCCGAGCCCCTCGCCAATGTGTTTCCTCACGCGTTCATGGCCATCCCGCCGTTTGGTTGTCTATTCACGCGCGTCGGCGTGTGCGTGATACCGACCCCGGTTTTGGTGCAGTTGCAGGCGACGCCCATCCACGCACCAGGTGCAGCGTGATTCCCTAGTCAAAGGTCATTAAGTTTCGGTTTGAGCCACTCGTCATGCAGGTTTAATAAAGCCCTCTGAGATTCCAGGGTTTCATCTCATATACCCTACGTTCAGGTACCCTAGACTTGTGAAGTCTTGAGACTGCCGAAAAGGGACCCCAAACTTATGTGCAGGGGTGTGTTGGCCATATGTCATTCGGCCATATACGGCCGACGCGGCATGTTTGAATCACCCCAATGCTCCTACTGGCTGCATATGCCCATGATGCATCCACATGCGAGCCACGGGCTCGAAAGGGCTCACTGTCCCAAGACGCCTTATTGCGACCTCGTCGAGCGCGCTTGGTGCGGCGCACACCCCTCCACATAAGTCCGGGTTTTGCATTTTCGATCGCAAAGCGCATGCATGGGCGAGGATCACGCCGGCTGCATGTGCATACATGCTAACTACAGTGGGAATAGTTCGGGCGAACGCCTATTGTGCGCTTTATACCCACCCGCGCGACAACACGACCATTTGTGGGCGCCCTTTCAAAAACGCGAAATCATTGCATGGTGCGTTGGCGCCAGAAAGTTGTGGGTTGCGCCAACCGTCCAAACCTATGGAAATAGCGGCACTCGTCGCACCAAACTCGGTGGATACGGCCCTTGGCATAAGTTGCACACACCGTGCGTGTAGGCCACTGAAAGCATGTCGCTATAGGCACGACGTGACACCCCAACGTCAAGTTGGCCACTGTGGGGAGCAGTTTTGGGGTGAAAATGCTGCTGTTTCTGTGGCGAACGCACGTAGGAGAGGCGCTCGATGGCCCCCTTGGCGTAGGGCAATGCTCTACCATGGGGGCGCGTGGTGGAATGCCAGTTGCACCCTTTCGTGGGCGGGGTGGCGCGGTAGGGGCGTGGATTTTGATTAATATGAAATTCCTTGAAAAATGCTGTGGAAAATGGCATTTTGGCTGGTAGATGTGTGTATCGCTAGGAGGTGGCACATGCCAAGTGTTGGTGGTCCGTGGTCATCCACATACATAACGCTCTCGCGCAACTGAGTATGGGGCTTAGACACGCACTTGGCGCAAAGCCACGCGCCCGAATATGGGTGGGCACATGAGGCAGTGAGGGGCAACTTGGATGATCATCTTTGGGGATTTTTCCGGAGACCCAAAAAATCGATTTTGTGGTTATGAAGGGTGTTCCCGACGCAGAATTGAACGAGGAATCGCGTGATATTTTTAAAAGTTTTTCTGAGCAAACCCTGAGAAGTTATAGCGTTTTGAAGCCAAGGGGGTGTTGCTGCGCGTGGCCGACACTGATGCCATGCCAGTATCGCAACGCGACATGCACTGGCCGCCGCCACACGGCTTGCACCCCAACCAAATGCACCCGAGCCCCTCGCCAATGTGTTTCCTCACGCGTTCACGGCATCCTCGTTTGGTTGTCTATTCACGCGCGTCGGCGTGTGGCGTGATACGACCCCGGTTTTGGTGCAGTTGCAGGCGACGCCCATCCACGCACCAGGTGCAGCGTGATTCCCTAGTCAAAGGTCATTAAGTTTCGGTTTGAGCCACTCGTCATGCAGGTTTAATAAAGCCCTCTGAGATTCCAGGGTTCATCTATATACCCTAACGTTCAGGTACCTAAGACTTGTGAAGTCTTGAGAACTGCCGAAAGGGACCCCAAACTTATGTGCAGGGGTGTGTTGGCCATATGTCATTCGGCCATATACGGCCGACCGGCATGTTTGAATCACCCCAATGCTCCTACTGGGCTGCATATGCCCATGATGCATCCACATGCGAGCCACGGGCTCGAAAGGGCTCACTGTCCCAAGACGCCTTATTAGCGACCGTCGTCGAGCGCGCTTGGTGCGGCGCACTGTGTTGGCCATATGTCATTCGGCCATATACGGCCGACGCGGCATGTTTGAATCACCCCAATGCTCCTACTGGCTGCATATACCCATGATGCATCCACATGCGAGCCACGGGCTCGAAAGGGCTCACTGTCCCAAGACGCCTTATTGCGACCTCGTCGAGCGCGCTTGGTGCGGCGCACACCCTCCACATAAGTCCGGGTTTTGGCATTTTCGATCGCAAAGCGCATGCATGGGCGAGGATCACGCCGGCTGCATGTGCATACATGCTAACTACAGTGGGAAT
>VCJN01001377.1:0-33523 GCA_006384855.1 Tetraselmis striata
GGCACCTAGGCATCTTTGCCAGTTGGCCTTCTTAGACGGAGAGGTGTCCGTCCTAATCGACACCTACCTAGCTAGCTAGCTGGTATAAATTGCCAGCCTCGGCTCCTTGTAGTTCAGTCAACTACTTTTCCCATAAAAATTCCGACTCACCCTTTCTCTCTCGTGACAGTACCACTCAGCCATCACCACGGCGACAGCGACTACCTATCGTCCATCGACCACGGCTCATAGCAACCCTTTGTCTTTCCAGCTTGCACCTTGCTTGCTGGCACTCGACGTGATTCGACGCGTGTACGCCGATTCTCGCCGACTCTCCCCCCATCAGTGACAGTGCCACTCAACCATCACTTCGATAACCCCCCTCCGACAGGTTTTTGGGCCCTCTCCTTTGGTTCGACGTCTTGCCCCGTGCTCGACGCCTGCCCGAGGCTTCAACATGCGTGTATCTCGACCCTCGACAGCTTTCGACGATCGACGGCGACGTGCGACGAGACTTTTCTTCCCACCCGCCCACCCCTACAATTATACATCTTGCAGGATAGGTGCGCCATCCTTCCACCATGTCTACCAGCATCACCACCGGCATGATGAACACCCCTCTGCTTAATCTAGCTGGGAAGAGTGCGGTCAATAAGGACCCTGGCAGCGACCCACCGCCGCCGGACTTTAGTGACAGTGATACCAATTCTGAATGCGCTTTCAGCCTACACGGTGCGTCAGACAGTGACTCCAGTGACATCCAGAGGATCAAGCCGTCTGCAGAAAAGCCGACACTCGACCTCGCGACGGTCCCCGTGTGGGACCAAAACATCTCTACGCGTAATAATGCTCAGGCCATCAAGATCTCCCTCGGCAGCGCCGGCTACCTGGACACCACCAAGGGCAAAGGCACCCACCAGGAGCAGCTCATTCTTCTAGCAGCCGTGCGCCACGCGACAGCGAATTATCCCATGGCACTCGCCATTCGTCGACATCATCAGCATGGACTCCAGGAAGTGTGGATATGCGGCCTGGACGGCCCTATTTACTGAACTCCATGGGTCTGCCATAGAGGAGCGCAGGCGCTTGGAGGAAGAAATCACAGCAGGCCAGCTCCCGAATGAGCCGGTCCAGGTGTACGTTCGCCGCTGCCGGAACCTCTGGAATTTGTTGCGCAAGGCACATGGCCAGTGGACATTCGAGTACGTGGCCATCAACTACCTCATCTCAGGACTTCACCCAGCACACGATCACATTGTCGACGCCACCATCTCGGCAACCAATGTCAACAAGAGGCTGGCAACCATCATAAGTGCCGGACAGAACATGGAGGCGCGCACGCGTCAGCGTCAGCAGCGCGCCCATTCCCGCAAGCCAACCCTCAATTCCTGCGACCCTAGGGACCAACTATATGCCACCAGGCCCAACATCGTCTGCAGCAGGTGTGACCGTCCAGGCCATGCTCAGCAGCAGTGTTTGGCGAGGCGCCATGCCAACGGCCTGCGTCTCAAGGGTGACACCGCCCCACCCAGCACCATGAACAACCCTAGCTATGGTCAATGTCAGCGCGCGCCTGCGGAGCGTCACGTCAACGACAACTATACCCACAACATGCGCAACGACTACAAGCATCAAAACAGTCCCCAGCGGCAGCAATATTGGCCCACCCAGAGCGACAACGACGACCTGCAGCGCCATCACCAGCCATTCGGCTTCGTCTCCCCAGCCGGACATCACCACCACGGACATCACCCGGCCAACAACGACTCCGACCAGCAGCCGACCGGAGGCCAGGAGGCCTACCCGTTAATGGGTGTGTCCTCGTTGGCACCACACCACAGCGGCCTGCCCGTCATGCTCACCTGCACCACCACCGCCCCAGGAGGGGCAGCCACCGGAGCGCCGGAGGGGGAGGGCGAGGACGACGAAGACGATGAATTACATGAATCCTGGCACGTCCCCTACTCCAACTCCGACGACAACTTCCAGTTCCCGTTCTCACACCCATGCATGGCGTGCCCCCCACTTCCACTCTCAACCCATTCCCACCCCAATTCAACCTCTATTCCTCGCTTCACCCGCATTCCCAACCTCAGCGGCACTGGCGGCCCATGACGTTCATACGGGGCAGGGCGTCCTACGTGGAGACCAGCCACCGCCGCTCCCGATACTCACCGCTGCCCCGCTCCTCCATATGCCAAGCTCTTCTTTGGTAATCGAGCATCTCTTCTCGCCCTGCCATGGCCCATCTTCATTTGAGGTGGAGGCTGAGGTGGAATACGGCTTCTCCATCCACGCGTTCATCGGCGCCGACCCATCAACGGAGGCTCGCACTATGTGGCCACATCACCTACTGGTCATCAGTTCAAATACCCGGGCCGCCTGCCTCCGTCAGCATTTCAGGACTGTCATGACGGGACCCCCATGAGCATCAACGACATCACCGTCACGGAGCTGGAGCGGCTGCGCCCGTTCACCCTCGTCGTGTTAAGCACACCGTGTCAACCATGGTCACGCACGGGCTCACGCCTTGACTCGCAGGACCATCGCTCTCGTGCCTTCGCCTCCGTCATCGGTTTCACCCGCTTCTACCTGTCTTCTCAGCCCACACCAGTGCGCTATATTGTGCAGAATTTTCCAGACGCGCTGGCCTTACCTGAAGTACTCTCCTCACTTGGAGCATGCTACATCGTGCGCGCGGCGTCCTGCGGCTCGGCGGCTCACCGCGACACCCTTATGTGGACCATTATCGCTCAACCTCAACCCCATGCGCCCCTGGCGCAGGGATGACGGCAAGACATCCGGAACTGCGGCAACAACGTCGCCGCCATCAAGCTCGCCGACCCCGGCCCCTTCAGTGGCTGCCGCATCTACAACCCGGCTACCGGGCGCAAGACCCCGCCTCTCTCTATGCCGGCCTTACAGTTCTCCAACGCTGACTACCAGATGGACGCGTTTCAACCCTCGGGCCAGCAGGAGGGGCCCCACGCACCGCCACCCATGCTGCCATCGGCGGCGCTAGCTTCGGCGCAGGAGGGGCCCCCACCTCCACATCACAACGAGCAGCACCCTCCGCACCATCAGGAGGGGGACGCCACGGCACTGTCGGCTCCTCACACCAGCAAACATGCACAACTGACTTCCCATTATGTCGACCTCAACGACTACCACCCAACACTTGTGGCATCCGCGATCGCGGCGGTTGTGAGCCCCCGCTCAGCGCGGCTGACAGCCCTCGCCCTACCAGCACCCATTGTCCGCGTGTCCACGGCGCCGCGCAACTATCAGGAGGATATCTCCAGCACTCGCCCCGATAACGAGAAGAAGTCCATGAACCATGAGATCAACTCTATCACCTCGATGGCACTTTTCGTCTGGGTCCACATCCCTGAGTTTCGACGCGACAAGCAACGAGTCAGCGGTCATCCAACAGACGGAGTGGGCCTTCGCGGCGCAGCACGAGGATGGCAACATCATCAAGCGCGAGGCCGGCGTGATCGTTCGCGGCAATCTACTCACCACCGGCGAGACCTATGCCTATGAATACCTCCCCCTCGGCTGCGGCCGCAAGGACGGGGCTTGGCATCCCGTTGAGGCATCCAAGGCATGGTTTCTGTGCTTTTCTTCCTTTCTACATGACTTCGGCTTCATCGGCTCCGAGCCGGGCGGCGTGATCCATCTTCATCGGGAAACCTGCATCAATGACATTCTGACTACCTCTCACGTGACGGAGAGCAAGCCTCGCCGCCTGCCCCGCACGCTGAATATCAACTTTCATAACCCTGCAGTCACCTACCGTGCGCAGGTTCGGAGGCAGCGTGGCCATGTCTACTGCCGCAGCGGAGTACGTGGCACTCTGCGTAGTCTGCACATGTCTGGTGGTTATTCGCGTTCTTCTGCGCCAAGCTCAGCCACCCCACTGCTACCCCGGTGCAAGTATGCAGGGACAACCGGGCATGCATCGTTCTGGTGCAACATGGTATGATTACAGGCGCAACACGCCACATTGACCTCCAGTTTCAGTATGCGGTACAACTCTACCAAGACGACATCATCTACATGCACTACACGCCTACCCCGGCCCACCTGGCCGAATTCTTCGCTAAAGCGCTACCGCTGACTACCTTTCTTCATTTCCGTGCTTTCCTGATGGGGTCATCCGAGGAGTCTTGCGTTGCGCCTCTGCCGCCATCAGTCCTGCGTCCGCGGGATTCCACAGGATGAGGAGGGGTGTTGGACCCAGGGTACCCCGGTACCCTGAATCCGCTTTTTCTCTCTGTGAAATCCGCATTTTTCTAGTGAACAGTTGACTGCCGTACATGTGCCTAATTTGGACCGTATGGCAGAAGTACGGCACCCAGTTGTTTCCAAAGCATGGCACCTAGGCATCTTTGCCAGTTGGCCTTCTTAGGTGGAGAGGTGTCCGTCCTAATCGACACCTAGCCGGCTGGTAAAAATTGCCAGCCTCGGCTCCTTGTAATTCAGTCAACTACTTTTCCCATAAAAATTCCGACTCACCCTTTCTCTCTCGTGACAGTGCCACTCAGCCATCACCACGGCGATAGCGACTACCTATCGTCCATCGACCACGGCTCATAGCAGCCCTTTGCCTTTCCAGCTTGCACCTTGCTTGTTGGCACTCGACGTGATTCGTGTACGCCGATTCTCGCCGACTCTCCCCCCATCAGTGACAGTGCCACTCAGCCATCACTTCGACAACCCCCTCCGACAGTATGGATACGGCAGCAAGTACGTACAGGTACAGGTGAGAGAATAACCAAAAGCCCTAGCTATGTAAATCTTGGTGTGTAACTTACCCGCGTCCTATCCTAACTCGCGATTATTCATGATTATTACTGTGTGGCTATCCCGTACATTTAATAGATCGTGACCGTGCGATTAGCGAGTACGTGGTAGCGACTACATCCTACGGTCTAAATCGCACAGAGATTTCGACATCGGGACTAATCAGGATAGCTATTTCGACATCACGGGTGCTCGGATCGAAGACGAAATTGTATCGCTCTACTACTTCGAGCATCCGTATCTGTCAAGATAGCTATTTCAACACGTAAAGGCCGGTACGTTCCCGGCGAACAATGGACGGTGCTGAGGCATCTAAATCTCCATCGCACGGCCCGGAGCGTCCCGTTATAACGAACGCCGAGCCGAGGAGCCGGCCGTTTGCGGCGCATGGTGCACCCAACGCCCACGCTACCCCCACCCGTCGCCCAGTACCCACACCCGGCACCCACAAAACAGCCAAAGCCTCACCTTGCGATGGCAGACGTGGAGGACGGCATTGACGACGAGTTGTTTGAAATGGTGCCCACGGTTAATGAGAGGGGGGGGGGGGGGGGGAGGAGGGGGAGTGACAACATGAGGAGGAGGACGACGACGAGGATGGGTCGTCCTCCGAATGCTCTCCTTCGCGTCCGACCAGTACCCCTACCGCTAGCGGTACTAGGTCGACGCAATCCCAAACCTAAGACCCAAGGGTTACTGAGTTTGACCTATTCCCGGCCCATTGCACGCGCAGTCAACGAGGCAGCAACAGGCCGTACGATGCCGCGTCCCTATCCCCATGTTCTACGCCGGCTTCCCCACGAGATCCCGCCGCAGTTGGCGGCCGCACAGCCCCGCCAGCGCCCTCTCATCTACCCTCCAAGCCGAGAGAAGGCAATGAAGGTGAGGGTGGGTTTGGACGTTTCGGTAAAGGTAGGCTGGGTGGGGAGGCGTAGCGAGTGTTTAGGCGTGGCGGACATTTGTCAATGCCGATCTTCTGCGAACTGGTCGTAAATGCCCGAGTACCGCTGTTTTGAATGTGATTTGGTAGGATAGAGCACATTTTTGCACCCTATTCCCGTACGCACGAATAGCGATGTCGAAATCACGATTTGGGTTGGGATAGGACGGGGGTTAATAGATGACCGGGTACCGGTCACCTGATGCGCATTATCACCCAATTGACTAGCTCCTTCAGCACACATAAATGCTATCACATGCACATCGCAACTTGTGACCATTCTTCCACCTTCAACAACCCCTAATTTGTTTAGAGCTGTGTTCTTGGGGTATCTTTTCCCTCCCTTAATCCCTAGGGTATGCGGGTGTCAACACTACCGGCTGCCCGCGGCCTTCGCGCTACACCATTTGACGTGGCGGCCACAAAGAATTGCACGACCGCCCAAGCAGTCTTGGCGGGTGCGTTAGCACTAAAAATGCCGAAGTACGGCACTTTGCTTTCCGCCCTCGAACCGACAGAACACATCGGTCGCCCAACAGTCCCCATCAATTTGTATAGAACCGTTATTGTCCGCTAGATGGGGCCACTCTCTTAGTTTTCTGTTGGCCTCTTGCCCGCACAACACTAACTCAAAGTTTTGGACCGTGCATCCATGGTGCTCAAGCCGCCATAAAACGGTACAAGACCTTCAACCTCCCGCTCTCGCAGCTACTGCATGACCATATCAAGCCGAGGCTATTCTCTCTCTTCACTACGCGGCTAACTCCCGGACGGCCCCTTCGATATGTCTGGCAGCGGCTCACCCACCGGCCCCGAGATGGTCGACGCCGGCAAGGCGGCGACTGTCGAGGGCGTCTGTCAAGGGCGACTGTCAAGGGCGGCAAGGGCGACTATCAAGGGCATCGAGACGTCGGACACTGCTCAAGAACGCGTCGAGGCGAAGAGTTGTGAGGCGAAAGACGCGAGAGTGGAGCATCTCATAATCCATGATCAGCTCTCCATGTTCACCGCTACCCAAGAGACTCTTATGCCGCCGGCAAAGAGGATGTCATTCCGGACGAAAACGCGAGTCCTTCGTCGGTGCTAAGGATGGCCCAAAACGTCAGTGCGACCTTCGCTTCCTCGAGCAAACCCCACTACTACTTTGATTGGAAAATCGCCCTCGCTATTGCTCTGCCCGGTTTCGAGAATGGGATGCCTCCCGGCAGCCCGTGACGCCCCTGGCCTTCCCCCATCGCCCTCGACCGCGTGCTTGAGGTTACCATGCTTGGTATCCCTCGTCTTTAGCCGGTATAGCGGACGAGTACAACCATGCCGCATACTAATACGCGGTCTTGATCGCCGGCTTGGCCATCAACTTGCGTAAGCTGCTACATGCGGTGTGCGTCACCGACGGGATTACGCCGGCTTTCGGATGACGGCTCGAGGTTGTCGGCACATCATGGAGGCAGTCGACGATGGCCATCGTTTCCGCTTGGCCTACCTTATGCGCCGGGACACGCAAATGTACAACGGCGACACATTTGCCACCGATGTCGTGCGGGAGTGCTACCTCCGCCCCGGCACCGAGCGACAACCTAGGGCCGCCCGAGTTCACCGACGGAGTTGCTAGAGCTCTACAAAGACCGCGTCTACGACGCAAACATCGCAAGCGCGCTGCGAAGACATCAGCCCGTTAACGTTTTGGCGGTGGCCCCCGGCGCAACGTCCGCGACTGGCCCGGCGCGTGAGGCGGCGGCCCCGCGAATCACCTTCGCCAAGGACGTCACGAGGGACTTAGGTAAGGGCAAGGCGAAGGCCGAGTCCTCGACGGCCGACAAGGCCGGATGATCGGGGCGCTTCTCCGTGCCAACCCCATGCAGCTACGTTTCGAGGACACACCTCCGGGCGTGCCTTCCAAGCAACGTTGTACTTAAGTTGTCGCGCTCGGCATGAGTTGACTCCCTGGCCGCTGACCCGCATGTCCGGCTCGTCGTGCTTCCCCCACCCTTGCATGAGTGAACCCCTCCGGCTATATTTTTTCCTTCTACACCACGAGTCTACATCGACTCCGCCTTTCTGGCGCGCCCATCCCGACCTGTCGCGCTATCAATCTTTGCCCGCCGCTCGCACAACGGCCTCTCGCGGGCGGGCCGGCATGCCAGGTACTCGCGCGACGCCCGTTACGACATAAGCTGCTACAACACCCTACCTTCCTAGCATCACCTTTGTGCGAAAACACTACCTGACCATGTTGTCATCACCCGGCCGGCACCATCGTCGAATCTTGCTGCCGCGTACGGCGCGTTTCGACGCGTCCGTCGCAAAATGATACAGCTATTGATCACGTGATGGAAGGAGGCGAAGCTTGGAAACGAAAGAGGATGGCCGGAAGCTTGAGCTATAAATACAATGTATGTGTTCCCTACTATGGTCAGAGGTGGCATGCCCTAAGAGCGCAACTCAGTCTGGGCGGTGGAGAGCAACGGACTAGCACGTTGTAATCAATTACAATGTCAATTTCAATTTCAATTTGTCCGTCGCACCACGAAGACGCCTACGTACTTCATCGCAGATGCCGAGGCGAATGCCCCATGGAGGGAGCTCATGCGAGGTAGCATCGAAGCTCTGTACGGCACGGACAATTGGGGTGCCAAGGTACTCGACCTCCTTACTACATCGCCCACGGCCAACACCTACTCGAACTACGAGGGCACGATCCGCCTCTTCGCCGAATTCTGCATCGACAAGAAAGGCATCTCCCCTTTGGATTGCACCAAGGCAACGTGCATCCGCTACCTCGCATGGATTGCGGAACGCGGCACCATCGACGCCGGCTCGGGGCAGCCCTATCTTTGTGCCATTAACACATTCCTACGTCACATTGGTCGGGATGACGCCCCGGCTGCCGGCCCAGCCATCATGGACATGAAGCGCGCGCTTGGAATCCGTCAGCGCAAGACCAACGAGGAGCTTCGATGCGCCCTTTGCCGTGAGACGTCATCACCGACATCCTCGTCGACCTTGCTGCCCTTTCTACGTATACCACCGACTACGGCAACATCCTATGCTGCGACGCGGCTGTGTGTTCGACCTTTCTGTTTTACTCATGGGGTGAGTCTAGCGTCTTCTGTAGACTCCATGACATGGATGTCAACGCCCACAACGTCACCATGCTCGTCAACCGCGAGACGGCGGGACATCGCAAGCGTAAAGACGAGTTCAATCCCCTACTTCAAATCCATGCCACCGCCGTGCCCGCTTGGAAACCCTCATGCGCCGCTTCGTCATCTACCGCCATGCAACAGCGTCGCCCTATGCCAAGCAACCCGGCCAATTCTATAGGCGCTGCCCGGCGACTGTGCTACCCCACCGCTCACGTGGAACGCCGCTACCCTCGGCGGCTGGCTCAAGCGGGCCGTCGGCCGCATCAATCGAGCGGGCGTGCATTACTGTGTGGTCGGCAGTCAGATTGGCGTGGCGCAGATGAGGCCGCAAGCAACATGTAGTGTCGACACTTGCCGCACATTCAAGGGCGTAAAGGAGGGATAGGAAACCCCAAGAACACATCTATAAGCATTTCAAAGGGAGGTTAGCAATGGGTATTAGCCACCTCGGTCTTGATGACTGCGGAGAGTGCGCGGGGCGGCGTTTGACGGAGCGGGGGCGCTGCCGATAAGGCTGCAAAGGACCACCGTGGGAGAGAGCCAGCCGAACATAAGCACGGCGGCGGCGGGGGTAGGAAACGTAGTTGGGTCGATGTAGTCGTAGAATTGCTGGCTCAACCGCCCTAGGGGCAAATTTGTCCATAGGCACGTCATCGATCTGCGTTTGCGCCCGACGCCACGCCCTTTGTAAGGAGTGCGAGGTCCACAGGAAACCTTCAGGAGGCGGGAGGGGGGGGGGGGGGGGGGGGGGGGGCGTCCGGGCAGTCTTGGTGCCTTAGCACTAAAAATGCCGAAGTACGGCACTTTGCATGCCACCCTTGGCAAAGAACATCGGTCACCCCATAACCGACGAATATCCCAAAACCATCATCGTCCGCTATATGGGACCACTCTCTTGCGTTTTAGTTGGCGTCCTCCGCGCACAACCCGGCCTCCTTCCCTTTTTATGGCTCTTCCCCCCCGCGCCATTTCCGTGTAACTGAGCCTGTGCACTTTTTGGATAATCTCCCTTGTCTACCTCCCTTTGAAACCAGTCAATGCCCCCCCCCCCCCCCCCCCCACTCTCTTGCGTACTCATGTTGGCTCTCACCATTCTCGTCACATTTTGTGCCTCTGCTATCTACCTCGATCGCTAAACTCTCGTTTCGGAAACTTATTTACGAATATGAATCGCTCCTACGCAAGGGCGAACTCGGATATTATGGCCCTCGATCGGGCCACTTTTCGCTTGACGAGACTCACACCGTTGTCACCTGGAACGGCAGTCAATCTTGATAAAGCTGCATCGTTCACTGCCATCACTACCCAGCTTTCATATTATTGGGCACCCTTGTCCATCACCCTTGACCAAACCGCCGATTGTTCAACTAGCCGTACCGTGACGTTGCCGTCAAGTGTGGACTCGGTCTGCTGGACTGAAACGAGTGGTATGTCCGGCTCGTCAAGCACCTCCCTCTGTCACAAGGATCGAGGCGGGGATGACGGAGCAGAATCGGCGGCAAGGAAGGGGTGAAGGGGGCGGTTGGTAGTACTCATACATGCGGGGCGTAGGCCAGTCCGCTGTCTTTGTAATATTTAAAGAAATCAAGTTCCGCAAGGCGATAGACGCAATCGCACGCGACCGCGCCACCCACACACGTCGATAGAATCACCACATGCCGACGACATACTGTCTAGGCAAGCTATTAGACGAGTGCAAGGTGGTGGAAGAGACACACATGGGTCAAGGCGAGCCGTGCCGGTGGTATGCAGTTTCAGCACGTTGGTGGTCTCGCATGACTCGGTGCCGTCATATTCCACCTGATGCGGAATTTGTTGCTAGCGACCGACTCGACAACGTTACCAAACTTCGAGGCCATGTGTTGGCGTACTTTGCCGGGGGCAGCGAGTTCAAATGGCCCACGACGGGCGGGCACACGGCTGTTGATCTCGATGAGTCTCCTCATGCATGGTGGAGGGGTAGGTGGGTGGTGGGGGCCGCTTTGTGCTCGCCGATCCGCGGACTCTAGCGGGCCCGGGTAAACTTAAGTATCCGATTTCGCGCTTGGGAACCGCCTCTGACACCCGTGTGATCATCATGCCAGTTTTGCCTATATGACTGGGCCCATACTTTCTCTGCATGTATACAACATATCCGGCCGAGGCACTAGCGCGCCAAGAATTGTTATGAGACGAGAACAACCGCTCAAGTACGTACAACGTGGTGACATGGGGCAACTAAATGAAAAAGCGGCCAACGCGCAGCCGCCCACTCACAATCGAGAATCGTCATTTATTATGGACACGGCTGGCAGCATTGTCTACATACCGGCGGTACCGGTCGCGACTGGTGCATACAAGTACGAGCAATCCTTCCTCTATCTTTATCTTTGCATATATTATTCGTCTGCTCTATTCGCGTGCGTGTCCTCCACGACCCCCGCTTGGGGCGACGACCCCCGCCGCTGGTGCACCCCAGGGGTCGCGGCGACCGAGGCGGAGTAGGGTAAGTTTGCAGCGGACCGGGCGTCTTCTGCCCCGGTGCAGGGTGTTCACCGGTATTGTTATGCCGTTTTGTGGTTGACGGCCGCGGCTGCCTCGGAAAATCCGCTTTTGCGGTTGTCTACATCTTGGCGGTGTTGCTTGTTGTGTGCAACTTTCCTGGCGATCTTTCCGCCCCGACTTGATGCTTCCTTCGCGGCCAGTCCGCCCATGCTCTTTGGAACTTTGTCGCCAGCCAACCTGCAGAGTTCTGCCATCACCTCTCGCGCACACGGTGGGGGTTGTTGCAGCGGATCGCTGCTTGAGTGCACGATAATACATGTGGCGGCATTTTCTCTGCCATAGTGCAGACGGCCAAGTCTGATGCCTTTGCTCGTGCTCATTCCGCATCCTCCTCTTTTGCTGATTCCACCTCGCAGTTGCGATAGTGGACGTTTCCTATTGCCTTTTCGGGTGATTTCCCGATCGCTTTATTTTGCAGCTAGCTAATGTAATTAAAATTCGTTTGCTATATAATATCATTCGCCACGCGAGCAGTAGTCGCTATTTATCTACCAGTTAAAACTTGCAATCGTACACCCGGGTCTAACCACTACAAGCCCTTACATACGTTTTCGCTTGGTCGACCCTGAACAACCGAGCTAGTGCTTGGCACGGTCCAACTCAAGGCCTCCAAGGTCTTGTCCTAACCCTTCTAAAGGTTAGGGAGAGTGGGCGTAGGCGGTGTTTGACCTACGCGGGTCAGGCACGCGCTCCACACATGGGTCCTTTCGGAGGACAACGAGAAAGCGAATTAACGCTCTGGGCAACTCGGCGGCGATGGGGGGCACCCCACCAAGACCTTCGGGCACATTGTTGCGTCTCACAAGCTGCTTTGCCGCGAGACAACGTATGGTGTACAGAGTAAGGCGGGGTGGCCATGCTGCGGTCGGCACTTGCGGTTAGAGAAACCTAGGTCCGCGCCACTTCGCGCTAAGCTTAATGCCTACCGACCGCGACACCGCCACTAGTCCGTCTGACTAGCAGCACAGGCGGCAAGTAAGAGGCTCACCGACATGGCCAGGTTTTGAGTTCTCGGTTCTAGGCTGTGATGGGATACCAATTTTGCACCGATATATGGCTCAAGGAGCGGCCGCAGAGACGGGAGTGAGCTCGGGTGGGCACCCGTGGGTCGCGCTAGAGACGCGCGAGCGTCCCGCATACTTTCAGCAATACTTTCGTAATCGCACGAACTAGGCCATTCGACCGCTGCCCCGCCATGATCCCGTCTACTAGCAGTACAGGCGGAACGAGGCCCACGGAAATGGCTGATTTTTGAGTTCTCCGGTCTAGGCTATGCTGTGACACTCCTCATGCACTTAGCTCGCGTAGGGACTACCGGGCGCACGGTCGGAGTGGGCGTGAGCGAGAGCGCCCCTCAGTACTTTCAGCAATACTTTCGTAATGTTGCGCATGCTGCCGTATGAACTATGATTGTTTTTAATAACGATCCGACCTATCAGCGCATTTTCAACCCCACAACGTTACTGACCCACGGGTGAAAACCGCCGGGACGACCACCTCTAGACCATGGCTGTGCCAAACTGCCATCGGCCGAGTTCGGTTCGGACCGAACCGAATTCAAGGAGATCGGCCGAATGTACAGTACGGACTGAAATGAACCGCAGTTCGGACTGAACCGAACAAATGAATTGTCCGAACTTCCCGAACCGAACTGAGTTCGGTCCAAACTATCACCGAACAACCACCGAACTGCGATCTGAATATGCCTAGAACTGGCTCATGCAATGTGTAACATGCAATGGCATCAACATGCTGCAGGCAACAATATGGTGTCATTAGTTGTCTCCATCACCTCATCGCCGCGTTCATTAGACGTGATGGGCGGCGACTCCATATGATGTTGACAGTGGACAGGGTTTAGGTTTCATTGGGTATTTGAGTATGGTAGTGCCTTCTGCTGGATAATTAGATGGCGGCCGGGGCACCAATATTGGTGCACCTTATCTGGAGGGGTTATGGAGCGTACGCGGCAAGTTTCTCACCGCAGAACACCTTGCCAAGGGGGCGCGCATATGGGCAAGCATCTCCTGCACGAGTTTATCGCGTCACAACATGCCGCAGCTCGTCCGGAGGACCGCTTGGCGCCGTTCAATGGCGCGGCGCCGTAAACCGTATTATTCCTCTAAAACTATGCGCCAAACCGTCACACGCGCTTTTTTAACCGCGGAGCCGTTACAAACCGCGCCAAGGGGACGCGCATATGGGCATCTTTTGCACGAGTTTATCACGCCAAAACATGTCGCACCTCGTCCGGATACGCGCTTGGTGCAGTTCCACGGTTATGCCCATGTACAGACGCTGCGGTAACTCGATCGGGTCATATATAGGTGAGTAGTTTGGAGCCCCCTAGTTCGGGCGATTTTCGAGGCAGATAAGTCAACCGAACTAAATTCGGGCGGGGGGTTCAGTTCGGTTTCGGCCCGAATTCCCGAACTACCCCGAACTGAACTGAGTTCGGCACAACCCTGCTAGTTAGACCGAAGTTGTTTTCTTCGCCCCCGGGATAGGACTGGCACCGACCAGTGAAACCCTTGCAGCGTCTCTACGACGGCCGTTTAGGCAGCAATCATGTTGCGGAAAGCCCTGGGTAGGCGACGCTCCGTTATAGTCATGAAGCAAATTGCCGAAGCATTCTGCAAGACTAAATGAAGGCCAGTGACGGAATTTCCAACACTGTTGGATCACCGTCTAAAACACTGCCATCAAAATACCCGGCACTGACCACGAAAGGTCCGCCCTACCGGTTTGGGCGTCGGCCCATTCGAGTAATTAGACCGAAGTTGTGAGCCAAGTCATCTGCCCCTGAGCATGGGTGTCGCCTCGACCGCGCGGGTTGCTCAAGCTGATAGGTGCTAGTCGCTACTACCTCGTTAGCCCTTACGATCACTAAAAGTACTTATTTGTACTGGTATATAGTTGAGTACCCCAGCTGTACCTTTTGCTGGCAGGTAAGTGCCTTTGTACCTACCTGCTTACTTCACTTGCCTAATGTCCGAACGATATAACGTGAACTATCACGTTCGTTCGCCACATCCGCGAAAGATGCCTTTGTGGTTTACCTTTTGCTGGCAACCTTTCATAGTTGCTGTTAGTTCTGTTTGTAGTGCGCATTTGTGAAAGCATTGATGTAAGAGAAAAAACCGCCACCGCCCAGGTCCAGGTACAGGTGAATGTACGAGTACGAATGGGTATCGCTATGCAGGGTACATCGTACATATTCTCTTCATTATGGTCATATTGAGAATTATAGAGGTTTGAATTGCACGGGGCTAAGCACGACGGGTGTTACCCGACGTTACAATTCCGCCATACGCGGCTAGTACGCTATTGCCGTGTGCCCACGTCCATCCCTCACCCCGATATGACGCCCCGCGACGCGGCGGTGTCTCCACCTTCTGCCTTTGCGCCAGCTTCCAGCTAGCGCTACGGCATCGAGACTCTCGCAGTCTCGTAAGGTGACACACGATCTCACAACGACCTTCGACGCCAGCCGCTCGCCGCGACTGCAATAACGACAGCAGGTCGTACTATGGACAACACACGGTTGCCTGACGACATGTACGATTCGGAGGGGTGCGGTGGAGGCAACGCCGCGAGTTCGACGACTGGCACCGCTAGCCTCACTGCGCTGGTGCAGCGGATGCTGCTGCGACTCGATGAGCTAGACTCCCGCACCTCTGCCATTCAACAACCACCTCCGCAGAAACCTATTTCCGCGACGCCAGCCGACGGCCTCGAGGGTGACGACAAGGAGGGCGACCCTCCCCCCGGTTTCCCTGCAAAATCTCCAGGCCACGCGGCGTTCATCGACCCGCGCGACTAGATCGACTACTTGTTGCGGGCATACACTGAGTCTATGCCCCTTGTAGGACTCACCAACCCCGGGCTGTGGAACCCACGCAACGACGAGTGGGACCGCTACCTCGCCGACGAGAAGAAGCACGCGACGCGCGACGAGTATCGCCACCTGCTGTGCTATGGAGTCTTTACCGCCGCCGCGCACGCTGCGCTCACGGACGCTGTGGCAACGCTTCGCGCGAAAAACGCCACCGCTCACGACACCGCGGACGCCAACGACCTACTCGTCTCCGCGATTCGCACGATCGCGACGTGCGGGCATGCTGCTGAAGACCGGCTCACCTACGAACCTCCGGCGTTTCAAGTGCAAGACGGCGCTTACCGGCGAGGAGCGAGTCGCCGAGCGCCTCTTCGACAGCGTCTACTCCCGTTTCTTCGACACCACCGCCGCCGAGGGCTCCAGCAATGGCGTCGACGGCCTCCTCAACGCCCTGGACGACAAAAGACTCGAGGTCAGCCTTCAGCAGGCGGCCAAGGCGCAGGCCGCCGCGCAGTTCAAGGGCAGCGGCAGCGGAGGGAGCGGAGGCGGCAGCGGCAACATCCGCATCAAGGAGCAAGAGCGTGCAGAACACGCAGACCGCGCCACAAAGGAGAGGGCGGACAAAAACAAGGACAAAGACAAGATCAAGGGCAAGCCTCAGCCCGGCAACCCTGCGAGGAAGACTACTACCCCGCAGACCGAGGAGCAGAGCTAACGGTGTGTACCGCCGTTCCAAGTCATGCTACCCAAGTTCAAGCTACATGCGACACCGCGTGCGGCGGCAATGGCGGCAATGGCAAGACATTGGGGCGAGCGATCAAGTCCTACGGTGGATCCAGGAGGGCGTCCGGATCCCCTTCAAGCACAACCGCCCCCCACCCAACTTCCACAACGGCATCAGCATGCAGGACGCTACCCCAGCGCAGCTCACCTTCCTCGAGGGCGAGCTTGCCCGCTTCGTGGAGTCCGGCGCATGGGAGTTTGGCACCTGCCGCAAGTGGGTGTCAAGACTCTTTTTAGTACCCAAGCCCGGCGTCAACCAGTGGCGCTGCATCATCGACCTCCGCGTGCGTGCTCAACTCTTACTGCGTGCGCAAGCGGCTCAAGATGGAGACCCTACTGGGAGTGCGCCACCTAATCAAACAGGGAGACTACATGTTCTCCTTCGACGTCCAAGACAGCTTCTATGCTCTAGGCATCGCAGAGGCGGACCGAGACTACTTCACCGTGGACGTCCGAGGTCACCTCTACATGCTCGCGGGTCTGCCAATGGGCTGGAGCCTCTCGCCCTATTACTTCGTCACGCTCACCCAAGTATTCATCACCCACCTGCGGAAACCCGAGCCCGAGCCCCCCTCATCGTCTACGCAGCCCACACGGAGCAAGCGCTACCTCCGGCGGACCAGGTGGAGGGGGGCGCGCATCCTACCTTACGTGGACGACTTCCTCCTCTTCTCCGTATCGATGGAGCAGGCGCTCCACCTCCGTCAACGGCTCGCCAGCCTCCTCGACGCCTTGGGGCTGCAGCGGAACCCCACAAAGGGCTTTTGGGAGCCCTGCCAGCTCGGCATGCACATGGGGGTGGACATTGACTCAGCGTCCGGCATGTTCTATGCACCGGCAGACAAGCTGAACCGGCTCTCCCGGCAGGCCACCTGGCTCGTCGGCCGCGCCACGCGGAACGCCAGGTGGCTCCCAGTGCGCGAGCTGCAGTCACTGGCAGGGCAGGCGCATTACCTCTTTCTGTCGATCCCGGCCGCAAGATTTTTCTTGCGGGAGCTCCACTCCGTGGTCGGCGACCGGTGGGGCGGGCGCGTCCGGATGACGCCACAGCTCCGCCGCGACCTACAGTGGGGGACATCGGTGCCAAGTCAGTCCAACGGCAACCCCATCCACCGCCCGGTGGAGACGGCTTATCTGCACACCGACAGCTTAGGCTACGGGTGGGGCGGGGTGTTGAACGGCAGGATGGAGGCGCGGGGATTCTGGAGCTCGACGGACGAGCGCCAGCACAACACCTAGAAGGAGCTCAAAGCGGTCCGACTTGCCGTGGAAAGCTTCCTCCCCCACCTCGCTGGGCGCAACGTCCTCCTGCACGAGGACAACCAGGCGGTATGTCACGTTTTGTCGGGCCTAACCTCACGCTCTCCCGAGATGATGGCCGAGCTGCGACGACTCTTGTGCTTGCTGGACTCGCACGGCATCCACCCGCGCGCGCGGTACATTCGCTCGGCAACGAATATTTGGGCGGACCGTCCCTGCCGGCACCTCGACAGCGACGATTGGCAACTCGACCCCCTCATGTTCGCGGAAATGGAGAGCCGGTTCGGCCCTCATTCCATCGACCGCTTCGCGTCCGCCCTCAACACCCTGCTCCCCCGCTACAACGCGGCGTGGTTGGACCCTACGTGCGAGGCGGTGGACTCGTTGCACCTGCCGGATGCGGGCTGGCGCCGCGAAAACAACTGGTGCAACGCACCCTGGCCCCTGCTACCCGACCTCGTGCAGAAGCTGGAGCAGAGTGGCGCGGCGGCGACCGTCGTCGCCCCGCGATGGGAGGGCAAGGCGTGGCACCAGGCACTCACCGAGATGGCAGTGGAGGAGCTCACGGTGGCGCTGCGCGCCGGTTTGTTCCGGCCGGGACGGCGGGACGGGTGAGGTATGATCGGCAGGCCTCACTGGCCCGTGACTGTATTCCGCGTTCCCTTCCGGCATGGGTCTACCTGCGCCGAGGGGCCGTAAGTGCTACGCTATCCATGTTTCTGGGCAACGGCCACCAACTACCGGCTGTACGTGCGGCACCAGTACGAACTGCAGCGGTGAAGTACCGCGTCGAGGTCGCGAGTTGTACGACACCATGGGCTGATTCGATGCGCCCGTACATGACACGGGTTCTAGGGTCTGACACCCTTGGCGTCCAAACCCTGGAGGTCCTATTATCTGCGTGGGCGCCGGCCACTGCGGCGTCTTACGCCACTTGCATGAAGCAATATTTCCGTTTCTGCGAAGAGGAGCAGCGACCGGCCATGGCTGCCGACCCCGGGACTATGGCACGGTACGTCACGTGGTTGGGCAACCTGGGGACGATCAAAGCCTCCAGCTTGCAGCCTTACCTGTCGGCCGTCACATGCATTCAGTCAGCCACGGCCAGGCCACCAGGCAGCATGTCTCATATCCTTGTATTCATAGGCACACACCATGCAGCAACAGACCAGGATGTGGTATAACTTGCATCATTTCGGGACAACTTCTTCAAGGACCACGGCCGGGAGCCGATGGCTCTGGGCGATCTGGTAAGCAGGGTCCGCAAGGGCCTTGCGGCGTCGCAGGTGACGCTAAACCCCGAGCTGATGCGGGCCCCATTGCCCGCGCGTGTGGTGCTGAAAGCCCTGACCCTGGCAAAAGCCCTACGGCTGGAGCTGGGTACTACCTGGGGCATGGACCCAAGTACCGTGGTGCGCATGGAGCTGTTCCGCGCCAGCCTGACAGTCGTCGTGCTTAGTCTGTTTTTCTATCTGCAGCGGAGGAGCGGGGGTGGAGTGTCGTACGGGCGACGTCACGGTCGGCCCGGACGGCGGGATCCTCCTATACCATGCATCGTGACCGGAAAGGCCAGCGTGGCACGGATGCAAGCCAAGAAGTTGTTGTGTCAGCTGCCAGCGTCAGCGCATGCCGACATCGCGGCGCTGCTGCACTACTTTGATGCCGCCCGTCATGTGTTCGCCGGCGGCCGCGTGCTAGCGGCGCGATGGGCCATCAGCCAGCGCGAGGGGCAGGCCAAATGGACGGCGGACACCCTCACCACCGGCTGCAAGTGGTGCTGACAGCAGTGCACGAGTCCCCCCCCCCCCCGCGGGGTTCGCGTGGACGTCCCACTCCCTCCGCAAGGGGGCCACAACAGCCGCGTACGTGATCGGTGTGACGATGCAGAAGATCAAGTACTTCGGCGGCTGGGCGATGGTCCAGCGTGGTGCTCGACTATCTACATCGACCCAACAGGGTTACCGTGTCCGGCAGCATGGCACCTCTTTGGCTGGATGACACCATGGGGCGGTCAACCAGCCAGGCTGCCACGCCAAATGGCGACATAATGGCAAAACTGCGAGCCCCCTGCCTTGCTAATGGTCATATTGAGAATTATAGAGGTTTGAATTGCACGGGGCTAATAAGTACGACGGGTGTTACCCGACGTTACAATTCCGCCATACGCGGCTAGTACGCCCTACTGCCGTGTGCCCACGTCCATCCCTCACCCCGATATGACGCCCCGCGACGCGGCGGTGTCTCCACCTTCTGCCTTTGCGCCAGCTTCCGGCTAGCGCAACCCACCATTCCCAACCCTTTCATGCTGGCTTTGGGGCCTGAGCCCCTAGGCCAAATGTTGTAAGAGATATGACACCTTTTTGGCAAAACTGAGAGCCCCCTGCTTTGCTAATGCTCATGGATGCCGCAGGTTCGTGGTCGTCAATATCATGCCAGGAGCAGAGCGCTAAGTAGGGCCAACACCCTTCAGACGATCGCAACAAACCGGTATACAGGGTAGTATATTAATTTGTTTTTACATAAGGGCTTTCACAAAAGCGCACTACAAACAGAACTAACTTCAACTGTGAAAGGTTGCCAGCAAAAGAGAGACATAAGCCTGAAACCAAGGTCGAGCAGGAGGACAGGGAGCCAAGAACCAAGAAGGAGCCAAGGCAACCACGAAGTCACTTAGCTGCCAGGGACCAAAGGGACCCCCGCCCCGGGGTAGGCTATCAGCCGCGGCGAGGACGCTTGCAGCCAATGACCCGGGTCATAGCAACACATGCCGACGAGCGACGCGACGCAGGCGCAGGAGTACCATCACGTGCCGCACGCGCGGACGCGACCCCGCCAAGAACGTTGTCTGCATGTGCCATGTTGATGAGCAAGGAGAAACGGCGGCGCCACGCAGACAAGAGCTGGCCGATTTTTTGGCCAGTGTGTGTGTGGCTAGCTTTCGCGAGCTCCACCAAGAAAGCCTCGGCGTGCGGGGCCAGCGAGCCAAACTCGGAAACGGCGAAAGGAACAAAGCGAAGCATGCCGGCGGCGTTTCGGACACCCTCGTCATACTTCTGGATTTTGTGGCGCTCTGCAGCCCTCAAAGCAGTCGTTGGATCCGAGCTTGACACGCCGAGGATGGGGGCAATGGTGGTATCGATAGCAACCGTGTTTCCGCGGATACCGCCATACCCGAAAAGCCCAACATCGGCCGGCCGGCCGTCGCTGCCCTTCGGGAGAGAAACAAGCACCGACGGGTCCGTGAGGATCTGGACACCCATGCCCAGCGCGGACTTCACGTCGTGGATATTATATTACTTCACGTCGTGGTCAGTATATTAATTTACATGAGCTATAGGAGGTATTGATCCCTTATGGCTTCGCTCTACGGATGGCTCGACCCGGAGCGCTACGGATTTCATCGTGGATCATCTACCCATATGCCCCGTAGCGAACTACAAGCACCGCATGCATACCGCTTTGAAGAATCTGTGGGCATCTGTGGCAATTGATGCGGGGGCGGTGCTTGACCGGGACCGCTCGGGAGCCGGCGACTTGACCCTTGAGACGAGTGGGCTGCGCCCAGCGGACCGCTCGCGGCCGTCGGACCTGACGCTGGCGGGGTGGGGAGGGGCAGCGTGCGATTACATGATCGACTTCGCGTGCGTGTCCTCCACGACCCCCACTTGGAGCAACGACCCCCGCTAGTGCATCCCGGGAATCGCGGCGACCGAGGCGGAGCATGCTAAGTTGGCAGCGGACCGGGCGTCTTCCGCCCCAGTGCAGGGTGTTCACCGGTACTACCCTTTTGTGGTTGAGGACCGCGGCCGACTCGGGAAGTCCGCTTTGACTGTGGTCTACATCTTCGCGGTGCTGTTGGCTGTGCGCAACTTCCCTGGCGGTCCTTCCGCCCCGACCTCTTGCTTTCTTCGTGGTCAATCCGTTCAGGCACTTCGAAACTTTGTCGCCGGCCAACCTGCTGAGTTCCGCCGTCACCTGTCGCGCACACGGCGGGGGCTGTTGCAGCGGGTCTCGGCTTGCGTGCATGGTACCCTGGGCGGCATTCTCTCTGCCGGTGTGCAGATGGCCAAGTCTGATGCGTGTGCTCGTGCCCACTCTGCGTCTTCTCATGTTCCTGCTTCCACCCCGCAGTCGATGTAGAGGACCTTTCTGATTGCCTTTTATTTTGGTGATTTCCGATATCGCCTTCTGCTGCTAGCTCATGTAATTAAGCTATAGGAGCAGAGGGCGATATCGGAAATCAGCAGCACCAAAACAAAACGATAGGTAGTATCCGAGTCTGTGCGTCTATACTGGGCAGCAAGTATGAAACTATGACCCAATTCGTAGTGGCAGCACTCGTCGTACCGTATTAATAACGCGCCTGCAGCATTTTTTTTCACCCCGGGACAGGACTGCTGGCAGCGCTAGCATATATTACAGTATCATCGTCGTCAGTAGGCGGTAGTACTCGTACCTCAGTACTAATACAGGCTGTGGTGAATTTGGTGATACGCATGTCCGTGAGCATAGCGTATATATTGAGAATATTCCGACAGGAGATACGTGCTGGATGACAAGGATGCCATACGTACATTGTTTGTTTGTTTTCGCCCCCGGGACAGTACAATCTGGGAGCAAAGGACGCTTAATAATAATGATAGGATGCTGTTGACGTCACGTTACCATTGACGTCATCCGGCGCCGCCCAGATGATATCCACGTATACTAAAACCTCGTATCCTTCATATTAGTTGGTCGCAGCTGGTCGCAGATACCGGTAGTGCTACCCTGCATATTTATGCTGCCGCACGCTCTCATTCTGGCTCCCTCACCCGGCGCCTTGCACCGGCGAACCTTCACTCACAGCTGCCCCCACGCTGGCGTTACATATAACTATTCTACCACCCAACAGCACGGGAAGTGCAGTGCCGACGTGTAGCCTGTCTTCGCAGGCAGATCCAGGAGCTTCCTACTTGCCAACCGCCCGCCAACTGCTTCGACGTCCTGCTCCGCTCCGCACGTCGTTCAATGATGTCCACCGCGCCTACGGCCGCGCGATTCCGCTCCCCCAATACCCAACGCGACAGCTCCCCCGGACGCGACCCGGAGCGTGCCGTCCGCGGCGCGCGCTTCGCCGGCAACCTTCTGGCTGAGGCCAACGCAAAGGGCGGACAGCCGGTGAGTTAACCTCCGACTACGCGGGTCGAATTCATTAGTGCTGCAGCAGTGCAACCTGGCGCGGGGGGGGGGGGGGGGGGGGGGGGGGCTACTCGCCGCGAGTTGCGTTGCGGGCAGCTGAGTGCGCGTTTTGACAACATTGTGCAACACAGAAAGAGTGCAGTTGGCGGAAGGTTCGTTTGAAACAGTTCTTACTCGCCATAGGATTTGCTGCATTATAGTCGCTAGTCTGTGCATCATCTCTGGAGTGCGCTGTCGTGCTGAGACGGCAGTTTTTTTGCTGTGTGCTTCCGGACAGAGGTCGGCCCTGACCCGCGCCCTTCGCGGGGCCGACGGCACTACGGCTACTACGCACGCGGAGGCGCCGGCTAGCACGAAGGAAGACAACGCCTCCTCCTTCAGGGTTCGCTCGCCCTGGGAACAGCAGCAGCAGCACTCCTCCGGGAGCTCAGAGGGCGTTGACCTCGGGTACGCCCGCAACCTGGAGGAGGTGTACGAATTCAAGGAGACCCTGGGCAAGGTATCCCAGCCGCCCGTCCTTTCTCCCTCCCGCCCTCGTGCGAGTGTCCCAGCAGTCTCGCGACGTCGTCGAGCTCCAGTCACCCGAGCCGGACCGTGCTCCCGCTACCAAGCATCCGTTGCGAGCTCACTCCCTGAATGAAGTACTTCTGCGCGTGCCTGCCCATGTGCTCCGGCTTTCGCCAGTCTGGCTCGGGTCGGCGCTGCAGCTCTCGGGGCATCCCGCCACCAGCCTGTCTGCACAATTGAACTACCTGTAGCACATCTTGGACCGAGCTGTGGCCGTCCGCTCCGCCACCGCGGCCTTGATGTTCCTTGCGAACGACGCAATCGAATATTGAGCTAAAATTGCTATAAACTACGGTTAATACCGCCCTGTAGCAATTCACTGGATGATAAGCGAATAACAGTACGAGTCTACACGAAGTCGAAGTTTGTCTCATCCGGCACCTAATAATCCAGTTTTCCCGCCGACAACCCGTCCGGTACCTGTAGCAACTTCAGATGGCAGATACCCATTTCAGCGACCTCGCGCTCTCTGAATTGGGCTTGCCTGGGAGTATCGAACTTTTTCTCTCTGGGCGTGGGTTTTTACGTGTTTTCTTTGTATAGCGATACCATCGCCCATCGCTTGCTGACTGCCCCGTGTTGTTGGGCTGGCAGGGCGGGAATGGCATCGTGCGGCTGGTGGAGCACCGCGCCACCGGCGCCACCTTTGCCTGCAAGACGCTGCCCAAGGTGCTGCCGGAGCAGGCGGGCGCGGTGTCCGCCAAGAAGAGCGCCGACCACCTGGCGGCCATCAAGCGCGAGATCGAGGTCATGCGTCGCCTGCGGGGCACGCTCAACGTGGCGCACCTGGAGCAGGTGTTTGAGGACGACGAGAGCGTGCACATCGTGATGGAGCACTGCCGCGGCGGCGAGCTGCTGCACACCCTCGGCCAGAAGCACTACAGCGAGCAGACGGTCGCGAGCGTGATGCGCGCGGTGATGCGCACGCTGGCGCAGTGCCACAGCCACCACATCCTGCACCTGGACGTCAAGGTGCCCCCGCCATCCATACCCGCCACGCGTTGTCACCGCGATTTCCGGCGAGCGTATGATGCTCTATATTCTACATAAGTACACACGTGTATATAGAGAGAGAGGGGGAGATAAAGAGAGAGGGGGAAGAGGGGGAAGAAAAGCCTCACATGGAGGCGGAGGTAGGTTGAGGGCGTCACTATACAAATATACACTCGTATGTACATGGATCCGACTGTGTGAATCGTGCATGTATGGCGCGTATTTCAGTGCGTTTTGATGTCTGGATGGCATACATGCATTAGACCATTTTTAGCTCCTCCTGACCCCCCCCCCCCCCCCCCCCTTCTCCCTCGTGTGTGCGCCTTGCTTGCAGCCCGGCAACTTCATGCTGCTGGACTCGAGCGACACCGCTCCGCTGAAGGCCATCGACTTTGGGCTCTCGCAGCCCTTTGTGCCCGAGCAGCTCCCCCGCGACGACCTGGGCCTGGAGGGCACCCCCTGGTTCATGGCCCCCGAGATGCTGAGCTCGTCCGTGACGACCGCGGTGGACGTGTGGTCGGCGGGCGTGATGGCCCACCAGCTCCTCACCGGCGACTTCCCCTTCAACGACCGCCGCAACCCCTTCCGGCCCTCCGTGAACGCCATCTGGAAGTCCATCCTCATGGACAAGCCCAACTTCAAGCGCTCCTGCTGGGAGGACATCAGCGACGAGGCGAAGGACTTTGTGGCGATGCTGCTGGAGAAGGACCCCAAGGAGCGGCCGAGCGCCAAGGAGGCCCTGTCGCACCCCTTCCTGAAGAGCGGCACCGTGGAGGACCGCCACAGCCCCAAGTCCAAGAGCCTGAAGCGCAGCGTGGTGCAGCGCATCCAGCGCTACGGGCAGAGCAGCCTCGTGAAGCGCACCCTGCTGGAGAGCCTTGTGGCGGAGATGATGGAGTCGGGGGAGATGGACGCCTCGGCCGGCGTGGCCTGCCCGCGCTCGCCCTACACCGTGACCACGCCGCAGTGCAGCACCTCCCTCAAGGCGCTCGTGTCGTACCTCACCCGTGAGGACGGCGGCGCCGTGAGCTACGCCACGATGCAGAAGCTGCTGGTGCAGCTGGGCTACAAGCTGTACCCCGAGGAGCTGGAGCACCTGATGGAGACGATGGACGTGGGGCACACCGGCCAGCTGGACATCGCGCAGTTTGTGGCCAGCCAGATGGACTGGCCGGCGGTGCAGAAGGCGCACCCGGAGCTGTACGCGGAGGCCGCCCGCCGCACCTTCCAGAACCTCGACACCAATGGCGACGGGCAGGTGTGCGTGGAGGACATCACCGCCATGCTGGCGGCCAAGCTGCCGGCGGCGGAGGTGGCGCCCGCCGTGGAGGAGGCGGCGGAGCAGGTGCTCGACGTCGACGGCTGCGGCAAGCTCGACATCGACGGCTTCATGCGCCTGCTGCGCTGCTCCAGCGTTGACAGCCTCGCGGAGCTCAGCATGTACGACGAGAAGATGGGCTCCTGCGGCAGCAGCAGCTCCCTGGAGGGGCTGCTCGCCGACCTGGAGAAGAGCTACCGCGACGGCAGCCTGCACAACAGCGAGGAGTGGAAGCAGCTGGAGAAGAGCGTCAAGGAGGGCAACCTGCACAACAGCGCCGAGTGGAAGCAGCTGGAGAAGAGCGTCAAGGGCGGTGTGAAGCTCAAGTCCCTCCTTGGCCAGGTCCCTGCGCCGGGCGAAGCCCACTGAGCCACCCTCAAGATGCCCCACATCACCACCCATGGAGAGAGACCCCTGCCACTTTTTTGATCCCCACCACCGTGGCGGGACGAGCGAAGCCAATTCCGGAGTCTTCCTCACGATGAACCCCCCCCCCCCCCCCCCCCCCCCTTCCTCCCCCTTCCTTTCCCTTTTCAAGAGCATTCTTTTAGCCGGGAGCCTGGCAGGCGATTTTGGCGGTGGTGTCACCCCCGTGCCCCTCCAGCCAGCCACGCTACCTGGAACTTTTGCCCCCCCACCACATGCTTGCGTCGCTGTGGTGTATTTCGTGTGTTTGGTCCCCCAATTTGATCATAGTAGTTGCACATCTGGCATCCACGGTCAGCCTCCCCGGGTTGCGCTGTGGTCGCTCGATGGTTTTGAGAGTGTAGGTACGTATGCACATAGCACCAGCGCTGCTCTGTAGGTAGCAGTGCCGCACAAGTCTGACAGGCTCTATGTAAAGATGGCCAGAGGTGCACTTTCGCGGTGTGCGCGTCAGCGGAATGTCATAATATTATTATGTCACTGTGGCTTGCAACACTGCTCGATCAGCGCCATTTTTGCCATTGCAAAGAAAGGTTGTCACACTGTGATTCTGTAAACATGTCACACTGCGTCTTTCTGGGCTGCGTGGATATATTTGAGCCACTCGCTGTTGCTCAGATGGGCGCGCGCGGCTGATGTCTGGATTAGAATTACGCCCAATCTCTAACCCTGTTTTAGCAATTAGCATGCATCGGCAGTTGCCGGTAGTCAGAACCCGTGGTATGTATAACCCACAAATCGGTCTTGCATCTCTAGGAACACTCGCCATGTAGGGTTTGTACCTCTGTGTATTTGACCTCTGACATCGCAGGCATTGCAGGTTCTCACTTATCCACAATTCCTATTCTTATTAGCGTTTGTAAAAAATCTTGTTGATTTTGTTATTTCGCAGTTTCCTATTATTCCGCTTTCTCACAGTAGCGTCCGTGTTACTGCCGGGTGCCTGTACCCGTATTACTAATAATATTGCTACGGGTACGCAAAGGCAGGGCTGTTGCACATGCATACCAGAATCGGGATACCAGAGACTAGGGTAAGGTGCTAAACCTAGCGCCAGCGGTGGGGTAGTGGGTTGGAATAAAATGGGCATTGAATAACAAAGACATGTTGCTGCCAGCACCTTGGACGGCGCCATGGGCGCGGGACCTCCCATTGAACGTTGAATAGGAACTGTTGGAAAGCTGCCATCCGCCGAAATGCTGAAAAACAAGGGCGCGGAGGACTAATTTTGGCAGGTAAAAAGAAAGTACAGTTCGCCCCGGGACTTCGGCCGAAGCCGCCTCAGCACTTGACCTCGTGCGCCAACTGCAGTCGTAGGTCTGGCACCATTCGAACCCCAAAGGGCTAATGCATCAACCGGGTAAACCCGGGACACGCCAGACGATATTGCCGAAAATACATCGGCCAGGATTCGATACCGGGACCTCTCGCGTACGCTACGACCGCTCACCGACCGCTACGACCGACCGCCGAGCGGACAAGGGCAGGTACATAGCGCAGGTAGAAGGGTGCATGCTGCAAACCACGTGCTCTTGCACGGCCGTACACATGGTGGTTGTGCGAGGCGGCGATCGGCAAATAAAACAAGCCAACCATGCAGGAACCATGTGTCAGTAATTGGCACACTACGGATGATGTATTAAATGACTACCGCTTATATCCTCCACGCACTTGCACAGGCGGTGTGCGACCCCTAGAAAACTTCTCCACCGCGGTGACGAGCGGCTTTGTCCTGTCCGCAAGCTGCTACCCGGTTCACATAAGGGGACTTGAGCTCGCCAAGTTTAGGAAGTTGAGACTGAAATTGATTGACAGCGTGCTGACTTGTTGCTCCGCCGATGAAGTGGAGCCGCTCTTTGGGCCCGCCATTGGCTGCACCTGGTGACTGGCCATCCGCAGCGGGGAGGGTCTAGGGGGTTTCTAGAAGTTTGCGACTATGGGTCGCGCCACCCATGCCGTTTAGACACCCCTCCGCATAGGTCCCAGGCCCTGGGTAGGCGACGCTCCGTTATAGTCATCACGGAGATTGCCGAGAGCAGTGGTGCGTCCGCACATAAGTCAACTTCAAATTTCACTGTTTGGTCAGCCGCTGTCGGAGCCGCTGTCAGACTCCGCTCGGCCGTAGACGGCCCGAATGTGCTCGTGCGGGTAGCACCGCCCGCACTCCGCGCACGGCGCCCCCTCGCCGCCGCCCTCCTCCTCCTCCTCCATCCGACTCCTCCGCCGCCAGGCTCCGCTGCGCGGCGCCGCCCGCGTCCCGCAGCACCCGCAGCCGACTCAGCCACTCCGCCACCTTCTCCTCGTGAATCTCCCCCGTCGAGCCGAAATCCGGCACGGCGGCTTTGCCCACGATGAGGCCGTCCCGCAAGCACACCAGCGCTGCGCGTGCCGTGGTTTGGGGGGGGGGGGGGGGGGGGGGGGGGAGGGAGGGAGAGGTCAGCATGGCCGGCACAGCACGCTTTCTTTGTGGCAGAGTGTAATGAGTGCGAGGCAGGAGCGAAGCGCCCGAGCGAGGCGAGTAGCCGCACCTGGCAGGCTGCGCACGCCCCACGCGCCAGCCACGCGACTGCTGCGCCCCTTGATCGGCACGCGCAGGAAGGCGGTACCCAGGTGCGCGCCCGCGAGGGCCTCCAGCGCCTCGTCCATGGCGTCGCAGACCTGCGGCAGCGCGGGCAGCTGCTGAGGACAAGCAAAGGGGGGGGGGGGGGGGGGTATGTGCGGTAATGTGGTTTCAGAGGAGGGGGGGGAGGCGCGTAGGGAGAGGTGATTGGGAGCCTGTTCACTTTGGTTTTGCTGTTATATACTCATATTTTTGACCTCCTCGCTTGCTTTTCTGCCCCCAGGACATGCCGGGCAAACAGTGCCGCTGCAGCGCCTCTCTTGTGGCCTTTTCAGGCAGCGGTCTAGCTATGGACCCAGGGGGCTGCTGCCGCTGGCAGGTTGGTGGGGCAGGGCGGGAAGGCATCGGACCTGGACCCCCGCGAAGCACAAGTGGACCGCCGCGAAGCCGCCCTGTCTGTCCAGTGTGGCCTGGTGGCGCGGGGAGGCCCAGGAAAGATGTACCTCAGCCAGGGGGATGAGGTAGCCGCAAGAGGCAGCTCCCATGCGACTAGGGAGGCGAGGGGCAGGGCGAGGTGCTCGGGGTGATGGAGGGGATTCTGAAGGGGGTTGGGGGATGGGGGGGTGCAGCTGTCTCGCCGCAGTCACCTGCAGCTTGCCCTCCTCCACGTCGACCAGCTGCCCCCGCCCCGAGCCAAGCAGCGCAGCCTTGCGCGCCGCGCTCGCCTGCATCGCCTTGATTCGCTCCGCCCGCAGCCTCGCCAGCTCTGCGCGCGCAGGCGGGGCACGGCAGGCGGGAGAGATCAGCCCCCCCCCCCCCCCCCCTCACTTCGCAAAGGATCATATAAACAAGCGTCGCCGTTCTCGGCGACCTCCTGCTGCGGGGCGCCGCCGTGCGCAGCAACCCATGGCCCTCGACTCGGTCCATCCATGTGTTCAAGCCCAGCAAAACCCAGCGCATGGCAGCCGGTAGCACGCTCCGTACCAAGCCTTGACGCGCAGCCGGTCTCTGGTCGGTCGCGCGGCTTTTTGTGGAACAATGTAGTGGTGAGGCGGAAAAAACTGCGGGGTTAATCTTGCGGCCCCGCGGGGCGCGTCGTGCCTCACCTGGGTCGCCCCCCTCCCCCTCCTCGTCCTCGTCGCTCGTCAGCCGGAGCTCGTCGTCCTCCTCGTCAGTATCAGCTCCCAGGGGCGGCGCCTCGCCCAGTATACCGCCGCCGCCCAGCCGCGCGTGCGTGGTCGACACATCCACCGCCGCCAGCCGCTGCCGCAGCGCCGCCGACCGCCGGTTCGCCTCCGCCTCGCGCCGGCAGCAGTCCGCCAGCGTGGGGTCGTCGTCCTCGAGCTCGTCGGCAGCCTGTTGGCCGGGCGCGTCCGGAGGGCAGCAGGCGTCCCCGGATCCCATCATGGTTACTCACCGCTCTACCAGGCGGCGTGGCAGGAGCTGTGCGTGGGGTGCGCGGGTGTGGGACGATAGCGAGGTCGCCGCTTGCACGCCGCGCCTCGACGTGTTCGCAACACCATGATCCTACCTCCAGGAGTTCTTGCGATATAATTAATAAAAGCTGTGCTACGACATGTGCCGTAGCGCGCTACCTATTAGGTGAGGTAATCACTATCTTAATCCCCATACTCAGGCCATGGGGATCAGGATAGTGATTACCTAACCGCCTTCTCCCTGCCTGATGCTGATTTTACAGACCGCGGTGAGCTCCCCTCCGTTTTGCAGTGTGGCATACGACCGCTATTACGAAGTTAAAACATTTTGAGGGAAAAACGTTTTGAACAGTGTTAGTTTAAAACATACGACACTGAACTGAACGCCCTGGGCTATACAAAAGTGTTGTCCCATAGCAGCGACTATAGGGGACACGCTTATTTGTTGGTGATGCTGGCAAGTGCCCCAGCAAGGTAGCTAGCCCTAGGTCATAGAAGCTGGGGCAATGTTGTAAACATGTTTCAAACATTCTGAGAACAGACGTTTTAAACCGTGTTTCAAACATATGGCATAGTGCTTCGTGTCCTACTATCCACTACTACGTTTCATATGGTGGCACGTCTGTGGCGTGCATGCACTTCCAACCACAATGTGATGCACCATGCCTCTCCCCTACCACAACTGCCTATGGTAAGGCATATGCAGAGGGGTGCTGGGAGAAAGCTGAGGGAAATAGCCTTGGGTAGTGACCGACCGAGACAACAATTGGGTGCGGGGTGCTGTGGGCGGCTAGTAATACACTGGTTTCGGAGCAATTTCAGCGCATCGACGACCGGTACGTGCTGCCAGCGTGCTGCTGCCGGAAAGCTATCTGCTCGTCGACCACCAGCCACATGCCTAGAGCTGCCGTGAGCATGCGCGCTCTCAGCCCACAATAACACCGCTTGGCGTGTTGGTAGTGTTTGTCCCGCTTCTCCGAGCCCACCTACCATTCTAATAGGAGCTGTCAGTGCATGTGTGTTCACGACTGTGGTCACCCATATGCCATCAGCAATGAGCCTCTGGAATGAGCCCCGTTTGCCCGTATCACAGCTTCAATTGCGCCGTGTAGTGACCCCGCAACGCAGCTGTCGTGCTGCGCTGCAACGGCCATTTTGAATATGGTTTCGGAGCATATATTTCACAGAAAGCACCCCTGGCGAGGTTATTGCACACAATACCAGTAGCCATCCTGTTGAAACTATCTATAAATTGTTTTCTGCAAGTATTCGAGATATTCCCAACGTGACAGTACGATATGCGCACTTTTCGTTCAGTCTAATATATGTTCTGCCGATATTGCACGACAGTAAAGTAATAAACAACCACAGGACACACTATGTATCATCGACCATAAAACGCTAGGAGAGATATCGCCGCAGTTTGACCTTGACATGATACTATGACACGATTATATACAGACTCTTGCAACACCGTATTTGTTACCGGATACAACCCCCAACTCGGGGCAGCATGTGTGGCCCGGCCATTGATAAATTATTCCGGTATTTGTGAAATTGTAAAACGCTCCTGCGCGCGCAATATCAGCGTGCTGCTTATACTCTTCATCAAGCATGCTAGCACGCAGGCATGAGCTGGCAGAGAAGCATACCCTGCTATAGTAGGCAATACTTTACGCTGCCACATATCATCCCATCAATATTCTTGAAGGCGAAGAGTGTTGACCTTGCTAAATATATTCATCCCCTTCAACGATGCTGACTGTTGGTGTTAAAGACTTGCACAATGCTGTATGAAGAGTTGATGGCGATGCTGCGATATTATGGAAGCACTGTGGAAAATGATGTGGCGCGACCAGCACCGTACAGGAAACAAGCATCGCGCTGCGATGAGCCACACCATCGTTACATCAGGGCTGGAACGCCAGGTGGCCCCCAGCCCGGACGCTAGAGCGTGACACCACAGAGGCTGCTGGCGCTGAGCTATATGCTTTGTATATGGCCGCTATTATGGCAGAGGGGGGCGGCACTGTCGCCCGGCCCCCGTAATCGCCGCTCACGAAGAGCAAACCTTGGCAAAGTCCTCAAAGTAGGTGGGGAAGGTCTTGCGCGTGCAGCCGGGGTCCTTGATGACGACCGGCACGCCGGTGGTGGCCACCAGGCTGAAGGCCATCGCCATGCGGTGGTCGTCGTACGTGTCGATCGCCACGTTGGGCTTCACGCCGTCCTTGGGCGGGGTAATCACGCAATAGTCGCGGTGCTCCTCCACCTGGCGGCAGCCACAGCAGGGTGGCGGCGGGCATGAGGCGGAATTCAGCAGACGCCCTTGTCCCACACTTTTACAGACATTCAGGTGTTGGCCATCGAAGAGCCATAACATGCGCACGAGCAAGTGCATCTTACAAAACGTGAGTCTATGTTCCGTCAAAAGTGGTCGAAAGGAAAAACCAAATTGCAAAGTTAATGCCTTCCAGCATATGAATGTATATATGGGAAATCAATCGATGTTTCGACACGTTGACAGGACGCTGGTTCTTCGGAAACTGGAGGAGTCGCAAAGGTCGGACACGCTGTCTTGTGATCCGTGTTGCCCCAAAGGGGGAGAGGGGGGGGGGGGGGGGGCACCTCCGCGCCGAGCTTGCGCAGCTCGGTGACGATGGCCACCATGCGCTCCGTCTCCTTGACACGCCAGTTGTACACGTCCCGGATGGTGGTGGTCCTGAAACATTCAGGGCGCAAGAGGGGGGTGGGGGCATTACGGCAATGTCAAGGAAATGCCCACTCGTCGTTCCGAAATGAGCATGTTATGGCAACAGACGAGCACACACGCTGGCTAGGCACGTGAAATGCGCCACACGCACTGTAAAACCCTAATAGTCGGACCCTGTACCCAGCTTGCATGTAAACCTACATGCACAGATTCTTTCTATACCCGTATACATTTTTGTTTGTAGGGTTAGGATTTTTACGGTTTAAAGTGTCAGAGTCCTCATGCACCATCACAAAAAAAGCAAATAATACGCGCACTGCCGGACGAGGAGAAGTGGATATGCCCTCTGCCGCGAAGTGTTTCTTCGATGGAAGGAGGGAGAGGGGGGGGGGGGGGGGGGGGGGGGGGCGCACCCGTCCGCCAGCAGGGCGGCCACCGCGAGCGTCATGGCGGCGTCCGGGATGTCGTTGCAGTTGTGGTCGATCGCCGTGAGCTTGCCGCCCGGCGGGCCGGTCACCGTCACCGCGTTGGCCTCCCACTCCACCGTCGCGCCCATCAGCCCCATCACCTGCACACAACGCGCGCCTCGCGCCGCTTCAGACAGGGCTGGTAGACCCTCGGGGCACAAACCCTAGTGCATCACGCACTTACCCTAATATCGGCTATCACTACTGTGGATCTCCTAGCTATGCTGCTGCTTCATATAATAGGTACGGGTGCAATAGGTAAATCGGCATTCTGGTCACCATCAGGTCGCAATCCGCGCATCGCTGTTTGTCAAACAAAATGACATTAACCGACCCAATACGCCATGATTCACCATGATCTGCTCGCTGTCATCTGCTGGACACATGGATCTGAAAGACTTTGCTGGTGGTGCTTCTAGGGTTTTTACTTTTTAAGTACAAGACGCGATTCCAGAAACCCTTAAAACCTAAAACCTGCCGCTGGAAAGGTCTAAGCTGCTTGCCCAGCTGGACCAGTGGTTGAGTGGTTTTCGTGGTTGGGTGTACAAGCAGATCTGCCCAATCTGCCC
>VCJN01001378.1:0-15223 GCA_006384855.1 Tetraselmis striata
CCATGGTTCGTGTGGGTGCGGCTAGGACAGCCGGCGTCAGCTCACACATCGAGGGCCCATTGTGTGGCGTGCTGGGCATGGGGGTGTGGGTGCAGGGGGGGGGGGGGGCAAAGAGACAGCAGAGAGAGAGAGAGAGAGAGAGAGAGAGAGAGAGCAAAGAGAGCAAAGACAGAGATATGCTGGAAGGGTGGACTCTTTATTAATCCCTATGATCAATCGCAAGGGCCATTCACCAATGCGGCGAGCTCCTCCCAGCTGAAGCCGAGCCGAATGAAGCCGTTCGCTATCAGCACCCGTCGTTACAGCACGCGCGCAGATGCAGGCGCGGTGGGGAGGAGGAAAAGGGGGGGAGGGGGAGCGGTGACATGAGGCGCGGTGCGGCTCGTCACAGGTACTGATCGCCTCCGGTAGCCGCTGCTGCGGCGGGTTGCTCCGCAGGTGCGCCTCCCTTCGCCCCTGACTGCTCGAACAGCGCCTGGTGCGGGGCGGAAGGAGTGGGCCAAAGGGGGGGGGGGGCTCTCAATGGGATGCAGCAGGCAGGCAACACCATGTGTGTCGCCTGATACACCGCACCATTTAATTGAGCGGTTCCTCCCCCTGCCCCCCCCCCAAAACGCGACTAGTTTGGCATCACCGAGCTGAATCGATTTGAGGATTCCATGGTGTTTCCGTGCCGCGTTCAAGTATATTTTTAGATAACTAACTTTCTTGTCCTCTGCGAAGGGGTCCATGATAGTGGTGTATCGTAGTCCGGGGAACCGCTGGCAGCAGCTCAAGGCGAGGGCTGGTCTCAACGCCGAGACGGCCAGGCAGCCTAGCCGCGGCCGGTGGAGCGCAGCACTGGAGCAGGCTGCAACTCCCGAGGGGGGGGGGGGGGTACAATGAACGGCGGGAGCATGTGCATGTACGGCGCGGTCGCGTGATCACGGGTTTCTGCGGCCGGGGCTACCGCGTACAGGCGGGCGACCCTGTCCGCGCGTAGTCCCCCTTACGACGGAAATGTCGCGCACCGATACCGTCGATCCGAAATGGGTACCTGTCCTGCAACATGGCTACGCTGGCCTACAGAGGCCCCGCCCACGCGCTGTAATTAGTGGGGCCTATGCGGGTTGGTCAGGGGCGGGCCCTCCCCTGATGCTGGGCGCAGACAGCTTGTCAAGACAAAAGAGCTCGGATCAATTCCGACGATGTACAGCGCTCCCACGGCGTGGCTACGCGGGCGGGGCTTGGGCCGGGCCGCACCAGGCGCTCGCTGATCTCCGCCACCACGTCCTCGCGGCCCTGCGCGTGCGCCATGTCCAGCGCCATGGTGTAGTTCTCCTTGGCCAGCTCCATCTGCCCCAGCCGCGCGTAGGCCGACCCTCTGTGGCCTGGGCAGTGCACACGCTCCGACTCAGCCCCCCCCCCCCCCACAACCCCGCCCCACCACCACCGCACTCGCGACACTCTCTAGCAGAGGACTCCAACCCCGCCAGTGCAGCATCACATACCTGCGACAGCGGACTGGGTTCGCGCGTCACATGCACCGACCGATGAAGTCGGATGTTCGAGTGGGAGTCGAAGTCGCGCTACATGTGTGGCGTGTCCTGATAGATGTCCCGGCAAAGGTTGTATCATCCCTTCACGAGGGGGAAGTTTGGGGTGGGGGTGGGGGGGTACAACATTCCGGGTACTGACGGTGTCCAAGGAATGTTTTTCAAGGTGGCTTTTCACCCGCCCAAAGTAAACGGATGCACCGCGACCATGCTAAAAGAGTCCTGCTAAGCACCCCCAAAACGTCATATATGTTCAAGGTGCGCCATAGGGGCGCCGGCACCCGTGATGTATCGCAAAGCCAACGAATGGTCTCAGCAGATCTTGGGGGGATAGCCATAGCGGGCATTGTTTAAGAAAGGGGCGGGGGTGGGAGGAATGGAAATTGGTGTGTGTGTGTGTGTGTGTGTGTTGGGGGGGGGGGGGGGGGGGGCGCACTGAGCGTCTGCTGCATGAGCTGGTCCTGGTGCTTCGGCACGCTCTCTGCATACTCCTCCGCCCGCTTGAGCGCCGCGAGCGCCGCCTCCCCGTCGCCCGCCTCGATGTGCGTGACCGCCATCCGGTTCAGAGTGGCCGCCATGTACCTGTGTGCAGCAGCCGCCGGAGCAGAGTCAACACGAAGGAGTAAGAATGGGTCATGCCGTGCCTTGTCATACTATGTGGGCTCAATCGGGGCAGCAGGAAGGGAAAGGGGGGGGTTGGGGGGGTCTTACTCCCAGGCGTTCCCCATGCGCTTGAACGTCTGCACCGCCTTCTCCAGCACCGCCGCGCTGGCGCCGTAGTCGCCTGAGTCGCGCTCCATCTCGCCCCACGTCGCCAGCAGCTCCGCGACGCGCGCGCGCAGGTCCATCTGCAGCTCCGCCGGGATGCCTGGCCGGTACTCCGCCTCCTCGTTGCGCGCCACCACGCGCGACAGGCTGGACCGGACCTCTGCGTACACCTCCGGCGAGCGCTGCGGTGGCATGAGCAGTCAGGCGCGGCCCATCAGCCTCTGACATGACTAAGAAGGGGAGGAAGGGGGGGGGGGGGGGGGGGGGGGGGGGGGGGGCTGGATTAGGGGGGAAAGGGGCAGGCATCGCTGGCATCTAGGCATCCTATATATGCTGCATTTGGTCTCCAGTGTTGGAGACAGGCCACGGCGAGGCAGTATGGGATGCTAGCGTGTGGTAGGGCAAGCAAGGGAGCAAGGGAGAGTAATCTTTGATGTAGGACGACATCAGGGCCCAGGGCGGGGACTCCGGTTTACCGAGGTTTATCGAGTACCGAGGAATGGACATGAGTGTCTCCCAATTGGACGTGTAAATAAAGCGCTCAGGAGGACAGAGTTACAGGAGGGTGGGTCGTCAGATCAGGATAGGAGGTGGGGCGCCCGAATGAGGTAGGCGCCGAGGCACAGCAGCCTCTTGATGGGCAGTAAGTGCGAGTGGGCTGCGAGGATGGGCTTCCCGACGGAGGGAACGAGGGCGCACCTTCTTCCGCGCGGCGTCCACGTAGAGTCGCACCACCAGCGCATGCAGCGGCGGCGGCGCCTCGACGCGGTCGCACAGCTGGTCCGTGCTCTTCAGCACGCCCAACGCCGTGTCCGTCTCGCCCGCCGCCAGCGCGTTGGTCGCCTTGTTCACGTTCATCTGCACCAGCCGCGCGGCGTTGGCGTCGTCCTGCTTCCCCATGGCGCTCGCACCTGCCCGCTCTCCTGCCGACTCGGCGCCCAGGTCCCGCGGATGCGGATGAACGGGCTCTGCAACAAAGCGGACAATTCCGTGGAAGGATCCTTTTAACCCGGGAGGACTTGGTCGAGTCCCAGCAGGCAAGCACGCCGCCGCATTCGGAGCAAGGCTTGGCGCATTGGCCGTTTCCTGGTTGGCCGGTACTATCTCACCAATTGGCCGCCAGCACAAGCTGGCCGTATTCGCACGCCGGTGCGTGTGTGTGTGTGTGTGGTGGTGGTGGTGGGGGGGAATTATACGGCCGAGGAGGTGTCGCTTACATCAGGTCGGGATAGTCAGAAGTGCAGCGTGGAAAAGGCGGCGGATGGAGAAGGGATAATAGCGGAGTCTGCCTCGCTCGCAGGAGAGCGGCGGCAAAGTGCCCGCCGGTGGCGGGGGGGGGGGGGGGGGCTGGGGTCTATCGCTTCTGATTGGCGGCAGCGGCGACGCGCCCGCGACGGCGGCGACGACGTCAGGCGGAGATGACATGATGACCTGGCGGCGCTATTGGCGGCGACAACGTACATTGACCGTCTCTTATAGTACAGTACCTATGAACTCTACTGATCTGGATAGCGCATTAAATCTCGCGCAGGTACGATTATCATGCGGAAACTTGCTGTGGAGATGCACTCACCATTTTATATGAATTCGCAACTAAGGTCGGGAAGTCGCCGGCGCGGCGTCGGGACATAGGTGGTCAGAGTCCGCAACTACCCGCTTATCGTTGTCTGGCAGGAACTGGCAGTGCCCCACCACCGCTGCTGGGACTGCTTGCCAGGAGCACAATTAACCTACCGCCAACAGCCCGAAAGTAGCCCAGTGTACATACTTCTAACTGGTACACTACGACGGGTAGGTCATGCTGGCAGGTCAGTCAATAAACCTGGCGAATCACAGAGGGGCACATCCACCCATGCAGGTAGATTGCCCCCAACCAATGGCCAATGGGATTTGCATCGGTCACGCCTTCGACCACGACACAACGACAGGACGACGTTGCGGATGACGCGATGACATTGCTTGCCTCGTCGCTCATGTATCCCCTCCCCATCGCCATGCGGCCAGAGCGAATGCACGATGGATGACACAATCCCAAGCGTAGCTATCTCGGCCTGTAAGTAATGGCTGCCTCCTCATGCCCACCCGTAGAGCACACAGCAGAGCTGCAACAATCGAGGCGACATCCGCCTCAAAAGCAGAACGCATGCCACACGGCCGCGTGATAATGTCGTCTATACCCTCATCATATGTATGAACCTCAAATAAACATTGTACACGACGAAATCGTGTGAATTGCTATACGGGTACTACTCATCATACCTGTAGTAGCATATACATATTATTGGTAGCGTACCGGTACCAGTCTACATATTGTTACAACAGTGGTAGCGTATATTACTTACTTGTAGCGTTTACATTATATGTACTCGTAATTATAGTCACAGGACCATCCTCCTCCGATTAGTATGCCTTTGGTCTGCAGTTCCGTTCTTTTAAAACAGCTTGCTGCCGACCATGGCCACGGAGTCTCATCCCAACACCAAAGTGGGAAAGGGACCGCCAGCGTCTACGCGCCGGGTTCCGCGTCTGAGCTGGCGCCGGGGTGGTTGCGCGTCTTCTTGAAGCGCTCCTCCACCGGGTCAAAGCCGGCCTCCGGCGCGCCGTAGACGGCCCAGCTGGGCGTGGGCGCCATGTAGTCCGCCGCAGTGAAGCGCTCCCCGGAGGCCACGAGCCGCTGGAAGGCGGGGTAGTCGATCCAGGTGTGCCACGCGCCGTCCACGCGGAAGCGGTCCACGCGCGCCAGCAGGATGCAGCACGAGTGCGCGTGTTCACATGCCAGCGCATAGCGCCCGCCCGCCGCGGCGCAGATGGCCTCGCCGAAGGCGCACACCTCGTCGTGGTACGGCACGTTCTTCATCGTCAGGCTGCTGGCGCCGGAGGAGCCGCAGTAGGTGACGCCCTGCGCGAGGGCGGGGGGCCAGGAGGGAAGGGGGGGGGGGGAGGGCACTGCTCAGTAAGTAGCTGCGCAGCCGGGTGTGCAGGCAGGCATGCTTGCACTACATGCAGAGAAGGTGGGTGTGGACAGCCAACATGCGGAGACCCCCCGCCCATCAATGGACAATAGCAGCTTGCAATGACGCCATGAGTATCCGCTCCTTAAACAGGCAATGAGTAGTATTGGCAAGCGGGAGCGGCGCGATATCATGGCGTGCGCATGCAGCACTGCGGGGCTTTGGTGCAGGCATAAGGGGAGGGGCACCTTGATCTCGATGAAGTCGGGCTCGCCGAGCTGGAGCAGCTCCGCGTACTTGTCAACCTGATGGGGGGGAGAAAGGACAGTGTGCTCATTGGCGCTGTTGCGGCATAGGAAAATAGGGCGTCACAGCCACAGGGCGATTCACGCATCATTACTATACCTATACCTAAATATATATTGCACGCATAGGGTACAAACTAATTGTATGTGAGAAATACTGTCAAAAGGTGCCACTCTTGCCACTGGCGGAGAGCCACGTGGGGTGTGTGTGTATACAAACATATATACATATATACACATACATATATATATATACACACACACACGCACAATATCATCATGATTGGGAGTCGCAGTATCATTCTCGCTAATGGCGGTTCCATTGCTTGTACTGATGAGTACCAGAAAAGGACAGCAGGATCCTGGGGGAGAGGAGGGTGTGTGTGTGTGTGTGTGTGGGGGGGGGGGGGGGGGGTGCGCCGGGGGAGGGGCGGAGCCCGTGCCTCGCTCATGTTCCAGCCGCTGACGAGCGTGAGACGGTACACTGTGCGCTGGCCGTACTCCTTGAGGATGGCAAGGCACTCCAGGAAGCGCTCCCAGAAGTCGGCAAAGAGCGGCCGGTCTACCGCCTGCAGCACAAGTAGCCAGAGTGTCAGGGGGTGGGAGCCTCAGGGGGAGATTGGGGGGGGGGGGGGGGGGGGTAAAGGTGTGCTTCCAACTTGGTGGCCAACTATCGGCCAAATAAAGTGTGAAGAGAGCAAATCATCCTTGCTTCTATACCGCCAGCCGCACACATTAATGGCGCTTCAGGTAAAAATATTCAAGAGAAAAAAGTCAGAAAATATGAAAAACCTCGCGGAATTCTGATCGCTGTGGAGCAAAACGACCCATCCTTTCCGGGACCTGCGAATCAACTGAAGTGGTACCGTACTCAATGCCACAAATCACCTGTGCTTTTCTTCACACACAGGGGCAAGGGGGCGGGGGGAGGGGGGGGGGGGGGGGGGGGGGGCGTCGCTCACCTTGAGGGACTCCTTGGTGGCGGCGTCAATGGACACGTACATCTGCGTGACGGGCTTCATGCGGCGCATGGCGTCCGGGAACTGCGCGTTGGTGACGAGGAAGGTCGACATGCCGCGCGAGTGGAGCTCGCCCACGAGGTCGTTGATGCGAGGGTACATGATGGGCTCGCCCACCAGGCTGAGCGCACAGTGCGCCGGCTGCGGCGGGGCGCAGGCACAGCGGCGTGAGGCAGCCACTCGCAAGGCGCCGCAAAGGCTGGCCAGGGCGGCTTTCATGGCGGTGTAATCGGGGCAGGAAAAGGCAGGGAGGGGGGAGGATTGGCACCTTGAGGCCCTCCTTGAACCGGTCCAGCTTGACGCCCGGCACGCCGCGGAACTCCTTCACCATCTTGACGTGGCTCTCCACCGCCTGGCGCACGATCACGTCCGGCTCGTCCATGTCCCACTTCCACTCCTTGCCCACGGGGTTGCTGTGGTGCCGCCAGCAGAAGACACACTTGTTGGCGCACGCGAGCGAGGGCGTCGCCTCCATGCAGCGGTGCGACTCGATGCCGTAGAAACTGTGCTTGTAGCAGCCGCCACGCCCCCGGAGCATGGACTTGGTCCACCTGGGAGCAGGGCAGAGCAGAGCAGCGCGCAGCGCCGGGGCCATGTCAGCTGGCCAGACCAACCGATGGCCAAAGGAGCACGCGCCGTGCAAAAGCAGCGACCGCGTGATGCAGCTCTACATATGCAAATGGTGCATGCAGATACACATATGCATACGTAAGGACACGTGTCTTACGTTCCCCCGGTGCACATGTGCGGTCAGATTGCAGTTCACAAGATATATACACATATTCGGTAAATGGCGTTGCTAATGCAAATGTTTACAAAAAGATACACTTTATATAACATTGGCTATCATCAGTTGCATAAGTATGCCCGCCAAATACGATTCCCGATTCCACACGCCGCCATGTTCTCATGCTCTCCGGCGCTGCCGTATATTCCGCCCTCGACCTAGTGAAGTAGTTTTGGCCTATCACCAACTTGGATTTGAAAACTCGGACGTCCAGAAAGTAAAGTAACGTCGTTTAGAATACATGTATGTGCGTATACACTTATATATCCATAGATGTACATGACTATGTACCTAGGGCTAGAGGGCTACGGCCAGACACCCAATTGGGGTCGGGTGATGCCCTACAGCAAACCCCAGGCCTCCGGTCTGGGCGCGTTTAATCTTACCTTACCATGAGTATGTACAACTGAACACTCATGACGCACATGCGAACGTATTTACTCATGTGAGCATACGGGTGCCGGCGCACCTATAATGATAACCTTGAAAACAACCCAAAATTGGGATTGCTAGCAACCAATAAGAACATTCGCTGTGGTTCCGCTACGATTTCGTCTAGATTTGACCTTTGGCAGGCAGGGCACGATCTGATTCGCAGTGTTGCCATTGATGTGTGGGTCAACGTAGTCAGTATCATACATGACGGCGAGATGGGACCGCGACACCCGGGCATGGGGCCATGCGGGAGGCGCCGCATTCCAGCGCACCGGCACATCTTCACGCCGCTGTGGCTGCCGATCAGCTTGTAGCCCTGCTTGCTCAGGCTGGCTCGCAGCATGGGCGTCAGCATCTGCTTGGGCGCCTTGCCCGGCGCCGCCGCCACGACCAGGTCCTCGATGTCCGGGAGCGCGTCGCCGTCCGCCTCGCCGTCCTCGCCGTCCTCCTCCTCGCTGTCGCTGCCCTCGCCAGCGGCGGCCGCTGGCGCCTGGTTGTACGCGCGCCCTGCCACCCACACCGCGATCCGCTTGCATACCCCACAAACAATCATGGTTGGCATGACAGACGCGCGGCGCAGGCAGGGCGGGGCGGCGCACCGACGCGGGCGAGCGTGAGCGCCGCGAGCAGTCGGTGGCACCACTCGTCGAACTGCGCCTCCATGTCGTTGGAGTCCTCGTTGCCGAGGCCCACCGGCAGCAGCTGGCGCGCGCCCATCGCGGCGATGCGGCCGTCGACGGCCTTCCCCACCGCGTTGAAGTTGTCGCCGTACAGCTGGTTGCCGCAGCCAAACACCGCGTAGCGCATGCCCTGTCCGCGGTATCCAATGTTTGTCAGCGCGGTTCACCACATGAAGCCATTCCATCATGCAGGACATGAACGATGACAATCATAAACACTGCCATTCCTTTTTCTTGATTGCTGTACTGGTTGAGCGTACTAAACATGCATGACAGTTGATGAAAAGTGCGCTGGCTCCGCGTTCCACCTGGCCAAGTGGATGCAGCCTCACCTGCAGCATACCAGCGCCCACGCGGAAGTCGGTCGCGCTCTCCTCCAGCCAGCGGCAGAACCACGCGGCGCTCTCGGGGGGCGTGCCGTCGGTGTAGGTGGAGATGACGACCACCGCCAGGCGCTCCGACGCCAGGTTCTCCACCTGGCGCGCGAGGCGCATCGCACGGGGAGGGGGAGAGAAAAATGTCAAGACGACTGGCGGGGCGGCCCGGCGGGCGGGGATGTGGTCAGTGCGCGAGGGTCAGAAGGATCCATTGGTTAAAAATAAGGCAACAGCGGGCAGCGCCCTTCAGCCAGAGTACAATGCTGCGGGATGGCAGCAAATCATCACGCCCTCGGCGGGTTCCCCCCTCCCACGGACAGCAACCCTCTACGTACCCGCCCCGCCAGCGGGGCGCACCTCATAGTCCTTCACGTCCACCACCGCGGGCGCCATGCCAGCCACCTTGGCGCGCGCCGCGAGCTTGTTGGCGAAGTGCAGGCTCGTGCCCTTCTGCGAGCCCGCCAGCAGCAGTAGCCGTGGCTTGCCCTGCGAGACGCACGCCCAGGGAGGAGGTCAGGAGGGCCGGGTGATGGCACGAGGCAAGACGAATAAAAGTACTAGCGCGCGGGGCCATAATTTCTGTTTTATGATGCTCGACAAGATTTGCGCAGTTTCGCTCGGCCTGACCTCGCCACCGCTGCCTCGGCCGTCCTCGTCCGCGGTGCCCTCTGTCTGCTCCTGCTGATTATCATAGCGGCGCCGTAATTCGCGCACGCGGGTCATGAGCCGGCCCATGGAGAAGAGGAAGAAGGTGCCGGCGGCGCCGGCGGCTAAGGCCACCACGTTGGGCATCAGGACCGAGTGCAGGGCGCCCATCCCCGCCAGCCACGCGCTCGCCGCCGCGTCCACCAGCGGCTGCAGCCACCCGTCCGACGACGCCATGGCGGCCCGGGGCACGGATCAGGGCAGGGAGTTCGGGTCGGGGGATAGCAGCGGTTTCTAGTGCCTTAGTGGCTGCTTTCGTGATATCACGCCACCAGCCCAGTCGCCGTCTTCCGCTCGCCGAGTGCTGACGCCGACAGGAGGAGCTACCGGCGCGCCGCGGTTGTCGGCAGCAAGCAACGAAGACGGCGGTATGACGGCGCGGCGGCGCGACTGGCCGGATCGAACGCTCGCGCGGCGGATAGGGCGTGATATGGTCGCTGTATATAAGGATGACAGGTACCTAAACATTCAACCCTAGCAAATATTAAACCTACCCTGATCTTTACGACGATTCGACGACCGCGTGATCGGATGATTACATCGTCGAGCATACCTGCCCGTACCGTAGCCAGCGAGTATCGACCATATCTATCGTACATGGGGTAGCAACTGTAAAGTACACGCGTACAGTGATTTAGACTCAACTCGTCGACCCCGTCGAACAGCGCCAAACGTCCGAGTTTTTCCCCAGCCAAACAGCCCCGCAGCCAAACAGCCCCGCAGCCAAACGTCCGAGTTTTTCATCGTATCTGAACGAGGATTATCGTTAAATGTCGGAACTATGTCGTGACACAAACTTACATTCATCGTGCTCACTGCGTGTGAATCCGCGCGGGGCTATCTAATGCACGGGCGGCGGGCATCGGCGCGCCATCGCCCCACCACATTTGGCGCGCCGGCCCGGGCCGAGGGGGGGGGGGAGGGGGGGGTGGGGCCTTCATCCTGGCAGCCAGACCGCACGCAGCAGTATCAGCAGACAGAGCTTCACCCTGCAGCCATCCCTTTGCCGGATCCCTTGGACATTCAGGTGCGGGTCGATGCCCCTCCCAATTACCGTGTAAGGCAGCTGGATTTGGCGTTAGCGGCACACCGGCACCGCGGAGCTCTGGAAGCGTGTGTGTGCTCACAAGATGAAAGGGGTACTGGTAGTGGAGGTGGGGGAGTTTGCGGGGTTCAGGGCACTTTCCTGGCCTGCGCTGCGCGCCATCGCCCGACACCCGCGCTCCAAGCGCACCCGGCACCCGCGCTTCACCTGCATCTATCCCGTAGTATTCTCCTCATCACACACCACGGAATCTGATACAGCACGCTATTTTGAGGTGGCATGAAAGCGCCGGCGAGGTGACGGTTACATGCGGAAAGGGGGCGAAGTGGAGGGAGAGGGGGGGGGGGGGGGGGGGTTAATGGGGCAAACCCTAAATGTGCCCCCCGCTCCTGGCGGACCCCCCCCCCCCCCCCCCCCCCCTCCCGCCTTCCCGGTTTCCCCACGCGGTCGCTGGTGGGGCGCTGCAGTGGCAAAGCCTGGCCAAGCCGGGCTTGTGGACAGGCGAGCCCTGGCGTTTGCGGGGCGGCAAGGCGCTGAGAGTGGGTGCCCCCTCCCGCAGGATGGCGCCCAAACTGCCCTTCCGCGTGAAGAGCGTGGTGTACACGCTGAGCCCCTACGAGCAGAGCATAATCGGGAACTGGTTCAAGACCGCGCCGGGCAAGCTGCAGAAGAAGGTCTCCGAGGTGGGCGCTTCCCGCCCGCGTTGAGCGCGTCTCTTCAGCGGCTGCCTTTCCCAGGGAGAGCTCATATGGACCGGATCCCCCCCCCCCCCCCCCCCCCAAAAAACCCGGACGGCCGGTTGCGATTTTTATTTTGCATTTATTTTGTACCCCCTTCCCCCTTCCCCCCTTTTCCTCCAAAAGACGCAAGCTATCTGCTGACGAAGCCCCTGTCCAACTCCCAACGCCCCCTGCGCGCGCAGAACTGGTTTGCGGTGGGCGTTTTCGGTGCCTTGCCGCTGTTTGGGACCGTCTGGTAGGCCGCCATCTCCACCCTCAGCCCCCCCCCCCCCCCCCCCCCCCCCCCCCTCCCCATCCCTCCCCCACCTCCCCCAAGAAGCCCACCCCCCTCCTCCCAATTACCACCCAATAATCATCCAATAACCCTCCGAATGACCCCCGTCCGCCTCCTCTGCACACATGTCAGTTGGCGGCTGCGCTGACCCCAGGTCCTCCTGGTTTCTGCCCCCCTCCAGGTGGGCGGAGAACTTTAAGGAGCAGGAGAAGCTGCACCACCGCTACTGATGCGCGGAGCCTAGCCGCCCCCCCTCCCTCTCCCCTAACCACCGCCGTCGGGCTCAGGGCCGACGGGCCGATGTAGCGGCCGCGCGTGGCCCTGAGCCGCAGGCGCTGTAACGCGAAGCAGCGCCACCCACCGACACCCGCAGCAGCACCGCCCGGACTCGCGCGCAATGCCGCCGGCCCACCGCCCGTCCCCGCCCAGTGCGGCGCACCGCTGGCTGCGACGTGCTCTGCTTACCTCCCCTAAGCAGGGGACCCCCCCTCCCCCCCTCCATGCTTTTGACATGGTTGTCGAAACACAGTCGTATGGTGTGGTATGGTTAAACACAGTCGTGTGGCCCGGGGGTGGCTAAAGGGCATCACCTGGCCCCAATTGGGTGCCTAGCTGTAGCCCTGGATCACAGACGTAACTATACCCGTCACGCTGACTTGGGTTTTGCGGGTCGCCGCCGAAATACTGAATTGTCTCGCACCATCGAGTCGGATGTTCCGTTTTACGTCCGTGTTGTCCAGCGAAATACAGTTTGAAGTTGCCCACGAGCGGATGGAAAGCAACTAGACCACCATACATAGCGCGAACCCTACGCGAGGCTACGGGTCGGCAGTAGGGTATGTATCCTCACAGGCTACCCCAGCTTGCACGAGGCCCAACACTCCGAGCGCGCATTCCGCACTGTCCCATCCTCTTGAGTATGTCCACAGCGTCCCATCCTCTTGAGTATGTCCACAGCGTCCGCGCCACCAGTGACCAGGAGAGGTGTTGCAACACATTGGGCCCTATCACGCCATGCAGCGCGCGGTGGGTTTCTCTTCCCTACTATGTATGCAGATTCCCGCGTTTGAAAGTTGCAATGATGGCGCATACCCACCTGCTGCCATTTGTAGCCGGGGCGACATGGGGTGATCCGCGGAGCAAGCTGCCGGTACATGCTGATTGGGATGTCAGTCCGGCCGAGTACGAGTGCCCAGCCCTTTTCAAATGGAATACCATGCATGCCCCCGGAAAAGAAAGGTTTCGCGTGCTGCCGTGGACAGCCCCGTATCACAGCACGGTGCGCGTGCATGTACCCGTGCATGGAGTTCCCTCAGCTAGGTTGTGCGCACTCCCGGGTGTGCCTGAGGGCCGGGTGTTCCCGGGATGAGCGCACACGGCCACACATGCATGCGCATTTCCAGCGAGTTGCACAGATGACGGATGAGATTAAAATTCGCATGCAACGTTCACTACTACCTACTGGTACAGCACGGCTTGAGATGCGCACACGCAAAGACTATGGGTAACAGACTTTCGAGGTGTCAGGCCGCTGTTCTCCGTGGAGGAGGCACGATGCCTCGTCCTGTCACCTGCGCTCCGGCGGCTGACTTGACATATACCTCCGACGGGCCTGCCACGGTGCGCGCGCATGCCGGGTGCTGCCTGATAGGGTGTTGCCGCGTACGATGCTGCAGCAGGGAGAGCGCCCGGTACGGCAGCGGATTCGGCGCCACCGCGCCCGACTCGCCGAGTCGACGTTGCGACTGATAGATGATAACATCGACTCTTTCTTGAGACACGCAAGCGCGCTATGCCACGCGCTGCACCTCTCTCGCTCTTTCGTTTTTTCAAGAAGATAGTGCAGCTGTACTGGACTAGTCCGAGACCGGATGCTCGCCCTTGTCGTCGGCTGCCCGCCACAGCTCCAGCGAGACCACGACCGCCGTGATGTTGTCGCCGATGCCGCCAGGCGCGCGGCCGTACTTGGCCTTGAAGGCGTCCCGCTTCTCCTTCCAGGCGTCGAGCGACTTGTTCACAATCTCCTGCGCCGCGTCCTCCGGCGTGTCGGCCGCCATCACGGTCTCCGCGACAGTTTCGTTGGATACCGCATCCCACACGCCGTCCGACGCCATCACTATGAACTTGTCGTTCTCAGCTATCTGGATGCGTGTGACGTCCGGCTCGCAGGTGACGCCGATGCTCTTGCCCACGGCGTCTCCCAGCGACCGCGTCACCATCAGCCCCGGGCTGTCCGCCTCCTGCAGCCAGATGCGGAGGTGCCCCTTGACCTTCTGGTTGGGCCGCTTCGCCACGCGCGCGCCCGCCGCAATGACACGCCTGAGCTCGTCCTCGTTCGTCAGGCGGTGGTCCGGCCCCACCACGGTCGTGGTCGTCGCGCCGGTCGCGCTCCGCGACAGCAGCAGCGAGGACGAGTCGCCCACCGCCGCCAGCCACGCGATGCCCTTCTTCACCAGGCACGTCGAGCAGGTGCTGCCGCTCAGGAAGGCGTTGCACTCCTGTCGGGATCGGGGGGTCGAACGAGAGCAAGGGTCAGCCCGCCGATGCACAGCTCGCGTGCGGCCGGTCTTTCGCTGCTACTAGAAGCAAAACGGGGTTTCGCGGGTGTGACTCTAGACCCTAAACAAACAAGCCCTAACCATACTGTAGCATAATCACGGCGCCAGTTCCGAGAGAGAGTTGGAGGTGAGGCGGGATGGGTTGGGTTGAAGGGGGAGGGGGGGGGGGGGGGGGTCCGATGCTGAATTGTTGTCCAATACATGTGCCGACCCGAGTACAAGAACAAAAAAAAACTACTAAAGCGCTTTGTCTTTATTGGTCCAGTTTCGGACGAATACATCGCGATACAATTAGAAGAATTTCAAACATTCGCTAGCACTCCATAGGCATTTCCGAGAGCCCAAAAATGGGTTCTTCTTAATATCGGGTTCTTATACCCAGCTTTAAAGTATGAGTCCACGTAAGGACAACATTGGATCAGTAGTTACCGTAAACATGCTTTGCGTTCACTTTACGAGTACAGTGCCGTTGTCCGCCCGCTCGCAACAGACGGGGGAACTGGATCCCTCAGAACACACCGCCAACTGCACCGCACGGCGGCGCAACCTGCAGCCCGCAAAAAGCCAAACCCGCTTTTATTGGGACCCGGAAACCCTATTCAATGGCACCCTAGTTTGGCGCTTACTGCGGCTGCCCAAAACATGGACTGTTCTGACCTCTGATGCGGTGAGGTACGCCGCATTCATGCCATATTTGAATGCGGGTGCCGGCCCGGCTAAAAGAACCGAAAAAAAATCCAGAACGCGCTCTTGTCCTTATTGGTCCAATCAATACATAACGATGCCATTCCGGGAACTAAGAACATTCGCTAGCACCCCCGTTTCTAGAGAGCAATGGGGCGACAAAAATAGCATTTCTGAGAGCAAAATATGGGTTCATGTAGTCGGGTCGGCACCGTAGACTTCCTGTGTATAAATAGCGTTTTCTTCGTCACAGAAACGCGAGCGCGGGGTGTGGGGGGGGGGGGGGGGGGGGGGCCCACCGGCTTGACACATTCGGGTTCAACATCAACCGGGGGGACACCGGGTATGACAAAGGGAGAC